>CP139506.1:51959456-52266214 GCA_021014915.2 Artemisia tridentata subsp. tridentata
ACGGCTTATTCATTAATCTGAATACGTCGTATTTGTTAGACCCGTTTCCCGGGTACTTATACCCCACCCTAGATGAAAATGGACCAAAGGGCTTACGTGACTGGCCAGTCAACGAATGTTGCGTTGTGGTCAACTCGATAGTCAACAAATGAGTTATATCTTAACTACTTATAATGTAAAAATGGTCAAGTAAAAAGTGAAAAACTAAAATTTCAGTCAATGCCCATTTTGCCCTTGTCAATTAATGGAAATCGAATGCTCAATGAATGCCTGGTCAATGGTGATTAAATGGGAAGTATCGAATGGAAAGTATTGATGGTGAGTTCATAGGACGAATGGAAAGTAATGAATGCTAACTTCCTACGAAATGCAAGTCTGGAGACAACTATTGGAGGAAAAATAAAATGCTCTAAAACTTAAAAATGAAAACTTAAAAATCTATAGAAGGAAAGTCTGACTTCCTAATTCCTATACAATACAATCACTTTAATGACTTTGACTTTTGTATGGTTTTAGTAGAGAAGTAGAGATACATACGGCTAACAAGAATTTTCATATTTAATTCTTTCCAAAATATCATCATACTCTTAGCTATATAAACACAAACACCTTATATATCTCTCTAAACCCTAATACACACACAGAAACCTCTCCCTTATCACCGTCACCATCTGCCGAATCCGCCACCATCTCTCGGTGGTTTAGGTGGTTTTAGGTAGTTGCGGTTTGTGGTATTGGTTGTTGGTTTGGGTAGATTTTGTAGTTGGTATTTTTGGTTGTTGTTGTGTGTGTTGTCTTTGATTATTTAGTTCGTTCCTTCGGTTGTTTGTCATGATCTCGCGGTTGTTCCATCATCATCTAGCGGTGTTTTTTGCTTACATATTTCTATACGTGTGCTTAACTTTAAATGCCGATGATAACACATTGAGGTCGACAACCGTTTAGAAGGTTTGTTCTTTTTGTTGGTTTTGTTTTTTCATCTTTTGAAATCTGTTAAGATCTGCTTCTGAAATCAATTTTGAGGCTGCTAATAAAATTGAAAAAACTAGCCGGAAAGCTGATCTTGTGATTATTTTGGAGGTTTAGTCGATCTGTTGTTCTTCAGATTTTTTTTTTGAACGGTGACTTTCATTTTTTTGGATTAGAGTCGCACCCGTCACCTCAGCAGGCCCTCATCCTCCACATACCCAGACTATGTTGTCTTAACCGGGTCCACGCTGGCGTAGTGGGGATTTTTAACGGCGTCCTCCTGAAAACTGTACCGCCTCCACATGAGTATAATTCGCTGGAGTAACGGTTGTTTATGAGGTGTATATGAGATCTGAGGCATGTTTGTATTTGATAGTTTAAAGTGTATTTGGATCTAAGAAAATCTAGATTTTGTTGTAGATTTTTTGTGATATATATATATATATATAGGGAAGAGTTATATATATATATATATATATATATATATATATATATATATATATATATATATATATATATATATATATATAGGGAAGAGTTATCGTAAGAGATTTCTTAAAGTTGTAAAAATAAGGACTAATCTAAACCGTTAGATCTACTAATTGACATTTGATGAGATTAATTAGGGGATGGTATTTATGAGTTATATTTTCTGTTAATGACTAATAAGTGAAGGGTAAAATGGGAATTCTAACCACACAATTAATAACCATTAATTTCATACTTTCATCTCACGTGGATTATTTTTACTCTTTAAATATATACATTTTACACCTTTACTGATACATACATAAAAAACCTACCTAGTGACATAAATGTGAATTAAAAAAAACAATTGATACAGAATCAATAATGATATTTGTTCATGTTTGTATTGATACACTTAAAACAATGATACGTTTATTACGAAGTCTTATACATAAACCGATACACCTTAAAAACTGATACATCTGATACAAATGAGCCACTAAATAAACTGATACACTTGGTGCACAATACGAAAAACTCGATATATACTACATCTCAAAAAGCTTATACATCTAAAAAACCTGATACACCGTGTCGAACTCGGCCTCACCACAAAACTCGTACATAAACGAATCATATTCAACATATCCATGTATCAACATTAGAACCGATCCATATGCTCTTTTTAACACCTTTTTACCCCAAAACAAATCTATATTCCCATAACACTAGAAGTGACACCTTTTTACCCCATATGTATCAACTCAAATCCACAAAACCCAACAAAAAAAAATCAACTGAACCCACTGATACATATTTAAGAGTCAATTGCATCTATTGTCCTTGTGGTTTAACAGCAGACTCTGTTTCTGGCTTCAGATCATGCATGTTACTCCGTACTTCTTTTCTTTTTCTTTTTGAAACTGAAAAGATATACAGGTACTACTGTGGATCTGGTTGTTCATTGTCTTTTTTTTTTTTTTTTTTTGAAAAGCCTGGTTCATTGCTGGAAGCAGCTTCAGTTACCAGCATTAAAGATCCTAAAAAAATGAATAAAAATAACCAGATCTATACTTCAAACAAAATAACCAGATTTGTACAAAAACGAAATTACCAGATCTGTACATCAACTGTACATGAGCACCAGCAAGACGAGCGGCAATGGTTTCCACCATGGCAACGACAAGGGTTTGATACATTTTGGAAATAGATTCCGAGTGTATGGTCTCATCAAGGTTTTGATTATTCACTAGAACATTCAAACGGCTGTGGTCATAGATCCATGATGGTCGCAGCGGCAAGGGTTTAGCGCTGTGGTCACATATCCACAAAGGGTTTCGAGTTGTAGTCACAGATCCACCATGACTGCAAGTGTTAGTGTGTGGTTGCAATATCCACCATGGTTTAGGGTCGGCGAGAGATCTTTTTGTTTATGGTGGTGTACCAAAACCTACCCCAGACCACAACGATTGTCTGTTCGAAACCAAGGTTTTGAAGAAAATATATAAAGTGGTTGTCTTTTTGTTTGTGGTGTTGTACGAAAATACGAAAAAAATTGCTTTTACTGCTTAGGGCTTAGGAGCAGATTTTTGAGATATATGGTTGTGTGTGTTTAGGTATGAGAGAGAAAAGAGGCGTGTTATGATAAACAAAAGGGAGAGATGGAGGTTTTAATTAGGTTTAAGGAGATAAGGGGGTTAAATACCAAATCTACCCTTTCAATTACATTACTAATTTTTTTAATTCTTTTTTAATTAAGTGCCACATGTCATACTTTTCTTGGTTCTCACTTTTAAAACTTTAAGAAATCTCTCATTTGATCTCAATTTTATATATATATATATATATATATATATATATATATATATATATATATATATATATATATATATATATATATATATATATTTTAATTATGTAGATCAATTTATTTATTTTATTTGTAAGTTTATTTTTGAAGTTTAATTTGTTGGTAATTTTTTGCTCAGTAAATTGTAGATATATTTGAGTTGTTAATTACTACTACCTTTTAAGGATGAGATTTTGATTGAAAGGGTCGCTAAAAAGAATCACATAACGATATTTGTTTGTTGTAGTGTGCCGGTGTTCACAATGTTGAAATATGGATTTTGTCTACTTTAATGCGCATCGGCAAATATTTAATCAAGAACTAAAACTACCAAGGAAGTGAAAATATGGACTCTTTTATGTGGTTAATAAACATGTAGCATGTGGTACAAAATACCAAAATGATTAGTTATAAAATCGCTAGGAGTCATATTTTTCGAAGGCAAGAGATAAACGGCAAGCAAAGAAACACAATCTTCCCCAAAAATCAACTGCGGCATATAAACATATTTTACACGATTGTTTTTATAGAAAAACAAATAAAGGAACACACCTAAAAGTGACCAACTTCGGACCACGCATACACGCAACGACGTAAAAGTATACCCTGATCAACACAATCAAATATTCTTAGAAAACTATAACCGCTGCTATTATTCGCATGTACTTGACTATCTATATTACATATAAAACAAAAACGGTCAAACATTGAAAAAGTGAAATGTTGAAAATCAAAGGTGAGAGAAATATATAGTGTAATTAATACTCTTATTAAAACACCCATTACTTAAAAGTACAACCAATTAAAAGCATATCTACCAAATTAAAAACAACCAATTAAAATATCACTTGCTAAAAAGTACAATAAAATTTTCATAATTTTCAATTTAAACAAACTACAACATAATCCAAAATATAAAATAATTCAACACACTAATTAATAATATTTTTAAAACACCCTAAAATGAAAAATATATGTTATTATACACATTATACAAATTAATAAAACACACAAAGCTTCATACAAGCTAACAAGTTGATGGTACATATAGTTTTGAAAACCGGACTGGACTAACGGGTTCAAATGGGAACCGGTGTCGCCACTGGTTCGGCTAACAATTAAAAGCCATCCGAAAACGAGCCAGAGAGGACCTATTGAGACCGGTACAAACTGGTGAATCAGGTCTCATCGAGATCTATTTCTGCGGTTAATCGTCACAGGGTACCCGTCGCCGCAACGCGCGGGTACCTGCTATATTATATATAAAGGAAAAACTAAAAAGTAAAAAGTGAAAGGTTGAAACTAAAAAATGAAATGTTGAAAACATATATTTCAAAATGAAACTATTATATATCGAAAACCGGGTTGACCCGGGACGCTTCCAACCCGGCGGGTTGACCCGGTTTAATTTGACCCGTTTTTGACCCAACCCGTCGGGTTGACTCGGTTTAAATCGACCAGTTTTTCGACCGAAACGGTTCAACCAGTTGAACTACCAGGGTCGAACCAGGTTTCAAAACATTATGTTTAATCCCCAAATCTTCAAACTTTTATTATTTTTCGTTGATAACCTATACACTTTTTTTTAGCACAAAACGATTTGTCGCTATAAAATCCAGTTGCTATGCACGGGTACTCGTCTAGTGGTTATGAAAGTGCTTTGCGGCACAATTAGAAAGGTAATGGACTTCAAGGACCTAAGTTGCCATTGTGGTAAATGTATTATAAGTTGGTTGTGGCTAAAGTAGAAGGAAAGAGACTAGAAGGACCATTCTTGCCATAAACCCAAACTTGTGACTAGCTAATATTATCCAAGAAATTCTAGAGATTTCCACATTATCCTAGG
This sequence comes from Artemisia tridentata subsp. tridentata, assembly GCA_021014915.2. Classification (NCBI taxonomy): domain Eukaryota; kingdom Viridiplantae; phylum Streptophyta; class Magnoliopsida; order Asterales; family Asteraceae; genus Artemisia; species Artemisia tridentata. Next base: position 51,964,589 of record CP139506.1, read on the forward strand.
GTGTGTTTGTGGTCCGGTCTAGAGAGGAGAAAAAGGGAGGGAAACCATAAGCTTATGGCTTGATGGTTCTTATGATGAAGGCTAGGTGTTCCCATCCAAGAGATAGCTTCTAATATCAATCAATTACAAGTAAGTATTTCCCTATCTTGATGTTTATGAGGTTAAGGTTTATGATTGAAGTGGGTTTTCATCATATGATCAAAGTATGATCATATGATGTTATAGAAAGGAAGTTGGATAAGTTTAATGGGTTATGTAAACCCTTAAATATGGTATTGATTGTCATGTTGTTAGGTCTTGATAATTAAGAAGAATGATGATGATGGTTAGAATTTGATGAGGATGGTGATATTGATTCTATGCTTAGCTTTGAAAGCTAAGGTAAGTAACTTGTACTAAAACATGTGTTATATGTGTGTTATCCATATATGTGTTATGATTGTGATAAAGTTTAGTACTTGGATTGAGTAATGGATGAAGGTTAGGAAAGTGGAGACTAGTTATGAGCTAGTCAAGCAAGTATGCGATTAATTGCTAGCGAGACTTGTTGTAGCTTATGTGATGAAGGTTTATGTGGTAAATTGAATGTTATGGTTTAGAAGCAAAGTAAGTGATCATGATGCTTATGTGCTAATATGTGTATGATATGTGTTTTATGTTGGGTTACTTACTAAGCGAAAGCTTATGGTTTAATTGTCTAACCGTTTTGTAGGTTGGCATGTTTTTATGGATGGCTTGGATATTTAGATTAAGGATTTGGATATGCAAAGATAAAGGTAGTTTGCGTTTAGGAGCTTAGGTAGAATAACGAGCTCAAGTGTAAAGTTTGTACCCCCGGTGGTCTTTTATTAGTTGGTAAAGTGTAGTCGTGTGGCAAATTGTATGTTAAGGTTATCCTAACGATTTGGTGGTCAATCGTTGTGTCAAAGTATGCTTTAAGTGTTTATAGTCAAAGTTAAAGGGGCGTTTGGATTAAGTGTAAATATACCCATTTTGGGTTGTAAACGGGCCAAACGATTATGGAAATGTTTTATTATGTTAAGTTAATGATGTGGGTTAAGTTTGATGTAATACGGATGTTGTATGATTTGTATATCGTGAAAACGGGCCAAAACACAAGTTTTTGGGGAACTGCAGGTCCCCAACCGGTGGTTGGGAGAAAGTTGTTTTTGGTCAGAAAGTTTGAACCGCGGCGGTTGGGAATCTCAACCCGCGGTTGGAGGTCGATTTTCAGATTTTGTCGATTTTCCAAAAATCATATCTTTTATACCATGGTTTTCAGGATCCCGATCCTGATCTTAGGATCTTACGATTTTACGATACTGCAAAGCAAAAACGATCCGGATCTTACAAAGGATCTTTCAAAGCTTAAGATCTTATAGGATCCCGATCTTTACCATAGGATCTTAAGAACTAATACGATCCGATCTTACTTTTCTCGAACCACAAACTAAAAAAGTATGGAATGTATTTTGTAGAATTAAAAAAAAAAAAAAAAAAAAAAGAAAAAAAAAATGTTAATACTCTTAAAAATTTCATAATCATAATTTAAGGCAACATTTCTATGAAATATTTACATAATTTGTGTTTATGATATATATTAATTTATAGATTTGTATAATATTACAAAAACTATTAACAAAATGACATTATAGTAGGATCTTAAGATCCCGATCCGATCTTACAAGCTCGATCTTGCAAAGACGAAATCGATCCTAAGTAGGATCCCGATTTTGAAAACCTTGTTTTATACCGTAAGTCGTCACGGGTTGCGTCACTCGGCGTTTCGAATGTAATTGAGTCTAGTTTCATTTAAAAATATTCTCAAGGTCTGAATGTTCATAGATTTTTGTCAATGGTTAAAAGAGTAACAGAATGTCCATAAAAGTCAAGCGTTTCCGCATAAAAGTCATAATTTTTGGTCTAAGCGGGCACGGGGTGTAACAACTTGTTATCAGAGCTTCGGTTTAAGTGAATTAGATTTCCACTATAGGTTGCCTAGTCTTAAACCACTTATAGAAGCGCTGAGCGTAAGAGTTAGTAATGCAGAAAGTAATTGCTAAGTGTGAGACGGATTATGTTTTGTGCTAGTTGAGCTTAATGATGATAAGTGATGGATGTGTGTAATAGTATTGATGAGTATGAGGTATAAGTCCGTGGGGGACTTGAAGTGTTTGAATGATTAGTTGGCCGTACACCTTGATTGGTTCCGATGATTATTTTGTGATTAGTGAATGTGTGATAGAGTTATGGTAATGGAATGCGAGTAGGAATGTTAAGCGGTATTAGAGATGGGCTAATAAATGAATTAAAGTGTTATGATGCCTTAGTTATAAGGTAGACTAGTGTTTGTGGCTAATCAAAATGTTAATGCTTAGACATTGATTGATTGTGCAATGTGATGTATGAACCATAGACTACGTGAGTTGATTATGATTATGAATGTTAGAACACTTTTTGGACAAGTGTTAAATGTTAAGTGTTATCGTTTATGCGATGTTAAGTCTATGGTAGTTGGTTATATGTCTAAGTAGAATGAGATTGTACTTTATAGCATGAATACATAGAAGTGTACGATATATGATAGATGCATTGGAATGCATATTATGTAAGACTTAATGGATATGTGTGAATAATATTTATTGAGCGAATGTGGTTGATGATAGAAGTTGCTTGAAGCACGGATTAAGTCTAATGTAATTTATTAATTGCCACATTACGTGGGATGACCAAGTGGTGGTAAAGGTTGATAGACCACATTGATATGTGAAAAGATAAGTATGGTAAGTATTTGATAAAGCATAGATGCTTTGAAAGCTTGAGATAAAGTAAGAAATGAATAATGAAGTATGTTTGCAGTTTGATGATTAGAAAGACACGATTGATATAATAACGATTAGATGCTTGAAGGCACGAATTCTTATATGAGTAACTAAAATGAGAAAGTTAAAGTGTATAGTTAAAATGTGATGAGATCATGTTGCATATAAAACATGATAAGTAAAATGTGTTAGTAATATATGATTAAGCGTGATGAGTAGAAGTGATGAATGAGATTCAGATTGCGCTAGAAGTCATAAGTGATATGAAGTGCGCTAGAAAGAATTGTAAAACATGAATATAATCATGTTAATATATTGGAATGTGTATGATGAGATTAATGAGAGTGTTATAGAATAAACCTATGTAAGGTTTATATGTGTAAAAGTTGAGTAGACTAAATGAAGTGATAGTATAAGTTGAGAATATGGTCAACAAGGGGTTGACGGGTAATAGTAAAAGTGCGTTGTAAGAACACATAGAAAATGTGTAAATTGTAATGGACAAGCATCATACAGAACTTGTCTAAAATAAAGATGGCACATAGTGAATGTGTGAGTCAACCTGGGGTTGACGGATGAATGATAAGATTGCATTGTGGAAATGCAAATATGATAAATCGACAAGTGTTATATAGAAACTTGTCGAGATGATAGTAAACGTGGTAGTGAATGTTGAAATTGCTTAAGGCAATGAGAATTGAGGAAATGATAGTGTGTACTTAACGATAAGAGTACACGAAAGATAAAATGAGTAAAGATGATAAGGTAGATATAGCTTGGATCCAATGCTCTAGTTTTGGTATCCTTCGGGATAGCCCAGCTTGCCTTTTTTGGCATGTGTTTTGGCATCCTTAGGATGGCCTAGCTTGCCTTCATGGCATAGTTGTTAGCTTGCCTTCATGGCATGGTTGTTTAGCTTGCCTTTATGGCATGGTTGTTTAGCTTGCCTTCATGGCATGGTTGTTTAGCTTGCCTTCATGGCATGGATGTTAGCTTGCCTTCACGGCATGGTTGTTAGCTTGCCTTTTATGGCATGTTGATTAGCTTGCCTTCATGGCATGGATGTAAGGTTAGTGAGATTGGATCCAAGGCTAGAAAAGATGGAAAGTAAAGTAAGTATGATTGTTGTGTCGGAGGTACGTAAGTAGGATGATTTATAATCTCCTTATTTAAATGGATTGGGACGCCTCTTCATTTAAATGAAGAAATTGTAAATCGCCGAACCATAAGTTTATAATCCCTTACTTACATAGATTGGGACGCCTTTTTATGTAAATAAAGAATTATAAATGAGTGGGCTTATGTGTAGCCGATATGACATGAGTACGGGTAAAGAGATGAGAAAGTGAAAACTAAAACAAGTTAGACGACCTAAGAAGAGGCTATATACGAATAAAAACTTATAGTGGCGTTAAGATCATGTGTGAATCTTAATATAGACACCTAAAATGAGTTTGTACTTTAAGTTGAGAAGATGATGGGTAGCATTCCCAAAATTTAACAAGAAGATTGCTTAAGTAATGCGAAGAAAAGATTTTGAAAGTGCCATTTAGATGGTACTTGATATAAAATTGAATTAAGTTACTGGTTTTTGACGTAGATACATGTTGGTACTATGCAGAAGGCGAGATTGACCGGTATATGACTTTAAGTCATGATTAGTGCATTGGTGAATAATGTGAAAATAGTGCCGAAGTTTGACTTATATAAAGTCAAAATAGTAAATTTTCCATATGACTAGTCGTTGTTTGCTAGAAATTTTAGATGAACTGGTGATGAGAAGTGTTGTTTAAAGTGGATATGAATAATGATTATGTTGTAGAAGCTTAGAATTGCAAGATCACTTAGATCGTTGCAATGTAATGATTAAGGATTCAAAAGTATGAGAACGGGTGTATGTTGGGATTTAGATTTGGACAGCATTAGACGAGAGATTTCGGGGACGAAATCTAAATAAGGGGGATAGAATTGTTAGACCCGTTTCCCGGGTACTTGTACCCCACCCTAGATGAAAATGGACCAAAGGCCTTACGTGACTGGCCAGTCAACGAATGTTGCGTTGTGGTCAACTCGATAGTCAACCTAATAGTCAACAAATGAGTTATATGGTTATGAAAGTGCTTTGCGGCACAATTAGAAAGGGAATGGACTTCAAGGACCTAAGTTGCCATTGTGGTAAATGTATTATAAGTTGGTTGTGGCTAAAGTAGAAGGAAAGAGACTAGAAGGACCATTCTTGCCATAAACCCAAACTTGTGACTAGCTAATATTATCCAGGAAATTCTAGAGATTTCCACATTATCCTAGGGTGTGTTTGTGGTCCGGTCTAGAGAGGAGAAAAAGGGAGGGAAACCATAAGCTTATGGCTTGATGGTTCTTATGATGAAGGCTAGGTGTTCCCATCCAAGAGATAGCTTCTAATATCAATCAATCACAAGTAAGTATTTCCTTATCTTGATGTTTATGAGGTTAAGGTTTATGATTGAAGTGGGTTTTCATCATATGATCAAAGTATGATCATATGATGATATAGAAAGGAAGTTGGATAAGTTTAATGGGTTATGTAAACCTTTAATTATATTATTATTGATTGCCATGTTGTTAGGTCTTGATAATTAAGAAGAATGATGATGATGGTTAGAGGTTGATGAGGATGGTGATATTGATTCTATGCTTAGCTTTGGAAGCTAAGGTAAGTAACTTGTACTAAAACATGTGTTATATGTGTGTTATCCATATATGTGTTATGATTGTGATAAAGTTTAGTAGTTGGATTAAGTAATGGATGAAGGTTAGGAAAGTGGAGACTAGTTATGAGCTAGTCAAGCAAGTATGCGATTAATTGCTAGCGAGACTTGTTGTAGCTTATGTGATGAAGGTTTATGTGGTAAATTGAATGTTATGGTTTGGAAGCAAAGTAAGTGATCATGATGCTTATGTGCTAATATGTGTATGACATGTGTTTTATGTCGGGTTACTTACTAAGCGAAAGCTTATGGTTTAGTTGTCTAACCGTTTTGTAGGTTGGCATGTTTTTATGGATGGCTTGGATATTTGGATTAAGGATTTGGATATGCAAAGATAAAGGTAGTTTGTGTTTAGGAGCTTAGGTAGAATACCGAGCTCAAGTGTAAATTTTGTACTCCCGGTGATCTTTTATTAGTTGGTAAAGTGTAGCCGTGTGGCAAATTGTATGTTAAGGTTGTCATAACGATTTGGTGGTCAATCATTGTGTCAAAGTATGCTTTAAGTGTTTATAGTCAAAGTTAAAGGGGCGTTTGGATTAAGTGTAAATATACCCATTTTGGGTTGTAAACGGGTCAAACGATTATGGAAACGTTTTATTATGTTAAGTTAATGATGTGGGTTAAGTTTGATGTAATACGGATGTGGTATGAGTTGTATATCGTGAAAACGGGCCAAAACACAAGTTTTTGGGGAACTGCAGGTCCTCAACCGGCAGTTGGGAAGCCCAACCGGCGGTTGGGATAAAGTTGTTTTTGGTCAGAAAGTTTGAGCCGCGGCGGTTGGGAACCCAACCGGCGGTTGGGAATCTCAACCCGCGGTTGGAGGTCGCTTTTCAGATTTTGTCGATTTTCCAAAAATCATATCTTTTAAACCGTAAGTCATCACGGGTCGCGCCACCTGGCGTTTCGAAGGTAATTGAGTCTATTTTCATTTAAAAATAGTCTCAAGGTCTAAATGTTCATATATTTTTGTCAATGGTCAAAAGAGTAACAGAATGTCCGTAAAAGTCAAGCGTTTCCGCATAAAAAGTCATAATTTTTGGTCTAAGCTGGCACGGGGTGTAACAGTATTGATCCTCTATAACAGCAGTAACTTCAATTTCTTTCGTATCTGGTTTTTGTGTTTTGTTTTTCATATTTTTCTTCTTCAGAGCTTATCATACTGATATATTATTCTTGTTTTCGGGTAGTGCATGACCCGAAGTTCTTAACAATTACTCGTTGAACCTTTTGACGAACCCGAACAAGTTTTACATTCTTTAAGGATGCTTTTCAGAACACAAAGCTTTGACCACTCGGATTCGTCGGAATTTGAGCTATATTCTAATCACGAGAATCAGTTTGAAGAATAAACAATGGCGGAACAAACTATGGAATAGTACATGACCAAGACCCGAGATGACTATGGTTCGAATGTTCTTAGGCCAAAATTCGAAAAGGCAAGTCCTTTGAACTAAAAGGACAATTTCTCAAGGAGCTTCGTGATAATACTTTCAGTGGTAGTGAAAATGAAGACGTGAATGGAGCATATTGAGAAAGTTTTGGAGATTGTTGACTAGTTTGATGTTCCTGATGTGAATGAAGATCAACTCATGCTGTGTATCTTCCCTACTAATGAGGTGTAATTTTATACGTTTTTAAAGGGTCATTTAGCCTCTAAATCCGTACAAATTTTATCAATTACTATCCTAAATTGTTTTTATTTGAGTTTTAGGTACTTGCGAAGCAAATGCTGGAAATTGGAACGTTTATGGCTCGATTGGACAATAAAACGAAGAAAACTACAAAGTCACAAAAAAAGTCACAAAAAGGAGTTGTGACGGCGTCACTTGAAAAGCAACGAGAATACCAAGTTATAATTTTATCAAGTTGTTAATACAAATATCGCGTAAAAACATTATTTATATTTATATCGGCGTCAGGATCGTAACCAAAAAGAACAAAACGAATTCCTGTGAATAGTTAAGATTGACGGTTAAATGGCGACGTTTCATGAGAAATATCCATCTGGAAGGATGGAGATTATTTACTAATTTGTTTTTGGTTTTTGATTTTTCAAGTGAGCGGGAGCAGATAAAAAATGTTTTATTTCGTATCTGGCCTTTTTGTTTCATTGGGCCCTTTGCAGATTGGGGTGATGCGCTGTGCATCATTGCATACAACCTAAACGTGGCAAAATAGTTGATTTAGATTGGTCTGAGTCTAGACGGGTTTGGGTTTAGATTTGTCTTCTAAAAATATGGGTCTAAATGAGTCCGGGTCTAGATGGATAGGGTCTGACTCTAAATGGATTTTAGGGGTCGACAAGATTTCTCTTTTTTTTTGAATAAAAATGAAAAATATGAAGGAAAAAATGTAAAATAAAATTTTTTACCCGCCTAAACCTGTTGGGTAATTATTACTATATAATTGCACTTTTTATCAAATACTCAACTATATTCATTTACGAGGCGTGGAAAACCCGTGCGTTGCACGAATTGCATCTTGATGTTCATTGCGCAATGTTATAATAATTTGTTGACTTGTTAACGTGATGGTGAGTCTAAAATATATAACAACGTATAACTTATCACGATTCGATAACATTGTAATTGATGCGACATCTCACGATTCGATAACATTGTAATTAGATGGTATTTATTTGTAACACTTCGTATTCATCTTCCCTTCTCTTTTTGGTTGTAACTACACTAATTGCATGCCATGCCATTTTTCTAACTTCCATAAAAAAGCCCAGTCCAATTCATTGGGTAACTCATTACAGCCTACTAGTTTCGGATGTAGTACCAGGTTAAATCTGTTAAGCCTAAATCCATTACATGTAATACCCGATCCGAAACATATGTTATAGTAACCGGTATTAAAAGTAAAACACTTATAAAGATGACTATACATATTCTAAAAAAAGATTCGTAGATTGTAAAACCGTATTATTGAATGAAATATTTTTAATTTGGGAACTAAAATGCTGATTTGTAGCTATAATAATTACGAATATATTACCTGATATAGATGATACCAACAAATTGTATGTCAAAGTGTAACGGCCTAATAATGTTATTGATTCGTTCGTTACATATTTTGGTGTAAGATTCTATACATAAAATATACTTGACGTAACCCTAAAACACACTCTTTGTTTGTAACGCCTACCACACTTCATCTTCTCTCACCAAAACCGATCTCATCTTCATCATCTAATCACGAATCTCACTGATTTGATATTTTTATTCCAAAGAAAATATAACGGATGTATTTCCCCGGGTCGTGGTCCCAACGAAGGTTGAATTCGAGTTTTCGTAACGGTGTCGAATTTGTGCAGTGAATGGTGTGAAAAGAGTGATATTTGGGATTTTACACTACGAATAATGAAATAGCAAGTAAAATCAATTACCTAAACCAAGAGTATAAGATATCTAAGCACACGATCTTAAAAACGCAATTTAAATTTAAAAACGGACGTTACGATTTTAAAAACGTATTTAAAAAAAAATGAAATCCTAAATTATAAGTCCTAAAAATGTAAAAATTAATTTTCCTAAATTCTAAATATTAAAAGAAAATTTAAAAAAAAAAGAATTGTATTTTTTTGATTTTTATTTTATTTTTTATGAATTAAATACTAAAAGAAATTAATTAAATGATTTAAAAATAGTAAACTGGATTGGAAAATTATGAAATTTTTCAGGTAAATCTAAAATTAAACTAGGAATCTAGGAAAAATGAAATAAGAACTTTGTTCAACCTAAATAAGCAGAATGGGCCAATAAGTAGTTTGATTTAAGCAACAAAAATAAGCTATAGATCACCAAAAATTACCAAAAGCTAGAAAACAGATTATCACACTAATTTAAGCTTAACACAACCAATGGATACCAAATAAGCTCAAGAAATAAGCCAATAAGCTGCTGCACAGTAGACAAATTAACACAGAAGCAAATGCTAAATCACCTACTTTGAACAGCTCTATAAGCTGAGGAAAAGCTTATTGGGGGAAACCAAAGGTATATTCTAAAAGCTTGTACCACAGACTACTTAAAAACCAAAAATGCCCAAATTTGAACTTCAATTGCTATTCTAATTAAGCCCTAGATCAGATGCTAATGAAATCAAAAAGCTGTGTGCAGACTTGGAACAGTTTAAATGGGCTTATTGCAGACCTATATTAAGCTATCTATTAAGCTCTAAATTGCAATTCAAGCTCAGAACCAAAAAGCTGATACTACTAACTCTTAACAGACCAAATTTCATGCAAAGATCATAATGGAATAAGCAGTTATGGAACAAGTAAAAAGCTGAGGTAGGACAAGAGATTGTGCAGGTCTGCACAATAATTCTGATGCAGCAGGAATGGGTTTTGGCCCTTAACTTTTGCAATACTTAATGAAACAATGCCTACTTATGTGTATCCACTTAAACAGATGTAATGAACCAAGAAACCACCAAAGTAATTGTTCAAATAAGCTCAGCTTATACTGAGCTTATTATCACAGTTTTAACCTCAACAATTCACCTATTAAGCAAATATCCTTCAAATGAGTCAAAATCCCTAAAGCCCTATTGAAACATGCTTATTTTACCTTAATTCAGCTTAATCCAATCTTATATAGTGGCAAATGAACAGTGTCTAGGCTTATTAAGCAAAACAGATTCTATCCCCAAACACCCTATATTAAAGCTGAATCTGCTCTTTAACACTACAATCTCTAATTTAAGCTATGAAAACTAATACCTACTGATCATCTAACTTATTTAATAGCTAACAAGCAAATATCAAAACCTAAATAAGCACTAGCATATAAGCAGAAGCAATAGCACAGTAATGAACTTGAAAATGAATTAGAAACTTACAAGTGGTGTCTATGTGAAAACAGAGCTGATCCACACAACTTATACCCAGGCTTATCCTATAAGCCAAAAATAACCCAAATCCAGCTTATCACAGCAGCTTATTACCAACAGCTTATTTGATCATCACTTTTGACTTTTGTTGAATTTTGGACTTTTTGAGATAAAAACAGGTTTGAACTAACCAAACACTCACAATAAGCTATTAAGCTTATATGAGCTTATGCAAATAAGAAAACAGCTTATTGAAGCTGGATTTTAAAATATTTTTTTTTTGTATTTTTGATTTTTTTTTCAATATTTTTGGATTTCTTTGAGATCACTTGAACAATTTATGGAATATAAAGCTAAGATAAACTGACTATATTTTTGATAAGCTACTGTAAACAGATTATAATCTAAAATGAGATTAACAACTTAAAGGGAATAGAATCACTAGAAATTAAAATTGAACTTTCATTAATTAAACTCAAAAGTTACACAAGGAATTTTAAAACTACAATTCAGAAACTAAATTGACAGCATAACATTGATGAAAAAACTACTTAGAACTATTACATAAAATCTGAGAAAGAAGGAGCCTCTATTTATAGCCGATTGGAGAAGCTTCTGGGGATGCTAAGTCATCAATCCGTGCCCATTTGTGTTTCTTTGAATCGATAACAACCCTTTGCTCATTCTTGAGCAATAATCCTTCACTGACAACCCTTGGATCAAACTTCCACGCACCTTCCACCAATCCGAGTGCTCTATTGTGCTGACATGTCATTCCTGACATGTCAGGAACCTCCTAGATTCTCGTGCAAGGACCACAATACCCTTAATTGCTGTAAAATTCTCGTACGGTAAATTAGGGTTCTTCTGGGCTGGGGTACAATAACTTTTGGGGGAAATAAGAACGCGGGTGTGGGTTTTTTATATTTATTTGACTTGGTTTTAATGCTTTGACCGGGTTGGGTAGTTGGGTTCGGATCTTGGTTTTATATAATAAAAGGTTGGGCTTGGGTTAAATGGATAGGCTGGTGGGTTTGTGTTTTGGATTAAAATCCGGATATAGGTTATAAGTTTTTAAGATTTTTGGTTTAACAAAAATACAAGGACCAAAGTTGTAATTGCTAAAATTCCAAGGACTACTTCTGCCAAACTTCAAATTTGATCCAAGGGCATGTTTTGTCATTCTTTGATTCCTCAAGGGTTGATTTTGACTTTTGAGCATAGATATCTTTCCCGGCTTTGGCTTTAAACCTTTTCCAAATCTCGTGCTCGTTTTCCCGGTTTTTCTTGATTTTCTTGTCCTTTTTTGTTTATCTGTTGCCTGCACAAAAACACAATATCTTTTGGCATTTTGGTCAGTTTTTGGTCAAGAAAAGGTATGTGTTTAAGCACATACCAAAATCCCCCAGACTAAGATATTGTTGTGTTCTCACGCAATGTTATAAAAACACGTTTTCAAAACCAAAAATTTCCAATCTCTTTTTACTAACTTTGAGAAGTAGCAAAATTTTCAAAAGAGATTAAGAAATCTTTAGGTTCTAAAAACTCCCCATTTTTCCTTTTATTCTATTTTTGTATTTTTCTCATAATCATGTGACGGCTTTGTTGACAATCATTATCTATCAATAACTTTTAGGGTCAACGAGTAGGAAACACGACTCATGAAGAAGTGACCATACGGATAAAATTCGTCATCCCCGATTTTTCACGAGTCCCCAAACTAAGCTTAAAAACGAAATCATTGTCTATTTACAAGTTAGATGCCAACACTACCATTGGAAGTTACTCGTGTAATTACCTCTTGCTCCAATTTTCCTAATTTGCCTTTATTTATTTTATTTTTGGTGAGAAATGAATTGCTTCATATTTTCTCGTTTCGATAGGTTTTTAGTCCGATAAAGATACTAAATTAAGACGCTAAGTAGTTCTTAATCTTCTCTCGAGAACCGTTGCTTTGAAAATGAGGTCAACATCAAGGTTTTTATTTATTTTTATTTATATTTTTGACTTTTGCATTTTTCTCTTTTTCATTCATTCATCATTTTTTTTTTTTTTTTTTTTTTTTTTTTTTTTTTTTTTTTTAAGAGTTAAATTTTTCACTTGCGTACCCTAAACGACGGAGCTTCACGGTTTAGTTCCAAGACCTTACACTTTCCGGCATAAAGGATCCAAGGGCCGTTACAACGGAGTGTTCCAAGACTCTAGACATTCCTGAAATGAGGATCCAAGGTGGTTAGACCAAGACCTCACACATTCCTGAACTAAAGGTCCAAGGGCCAGTGCAAAAGGTTAGCCAAGACCTAAACGCCTTTCGAAAATAAGGATCCAAGGCCCGATCTCGAATCCGTAGCTTAGAGCACTTACTTTATTATTATTAAATGTATTTATTAAGTAACTTTGATGTGTACCCAATTTTTAAAGCAAGGATTCTTTTAAGAGGACCAAGAACTAATCATCGGCGAAACCTAACATCTTTAATTATTCTGACAGTTATATAAGGTGAAACAATTTTGTGGGAGCAAAAGGCCACAAGTAACTTCGATGAGCTCTAAAGAGAACCAACTACTCCACGCTTAGCATCTAACTTCTAAATAAATTCTATCATTTCTCGTTCTTCGCAAATTTAAAATCTTAAATAATAAGATCCGCGAATGCTTAGCCTTATAATCAAGCCATGCATATATAAAGTCAATACGGGAACTTGCAAGCTCTTAAAAAGAATTCGCATTTTATAGCTCCTTGTGTAGAAGACTAGCACGAGCTTATAGATTATAAATGGTTAAGGGGACAAGCTAGGGCTCAACACGCCCGGTCAAGCCAGAATTTTATTCCTACTCTTACCAGTGGAAAGTCAACAAAATATCAAAATTTATTATATTTTTGCAAATTTTTTAAAAAATTTTCTCATTTTTTTGGATTTTTTTCAATTTTTGGAGAAAAAACGGGGTTGCATGAGTAAACGGCAAAAAATGCAAGGCAAAAAATCAAATCGAAAGATTACCCCCCAGACTAAAACGAGACATTGTCCTCAATGTCTTAAAGGTAAGGGTTCTCCTACATAAATCTAAGGCTGTTTATTAATTATGCCAAAGATAAACGTAAAACGATAAGATTAAGGATATCGGATGAGCAAAGAATGATGAAACTCGAGTGGAGAGAAGCAAACCACGAGCACGAGAGTCTTCATTATTCGGGCAAATCCTGGACACATCACAGAAAACCACGAAACACAAAATATGGAAGAGGTAGACCTCCTCACGTCACTTATTAAGAAAATAGAAAGAAGATAGAATGATAAGCATGGGGTGCCTCCCACGAAGCGCTTGTTTTTTATCGAGTCGTATAGCTTAGACTCGCCCCGAATTTAATTGTTCATGGGGAAGCATGTGGAAAAGATACTCTCAATCGGACTTTCGTTCAAGAGGTTTGGATAAACATTGAAACAAATGAAAGTTCCACCCCGACGAGATACCCACGGTATTAAGAAAGAGTGACCATAAATGGTGGTACCGGGGTCAAAGATTGTATCCTCACTCCCAACGAAGTAAAGAAGAGGAGAAATCACAGCATATGTGATGAAAGGGAAGAAGGTCATGATAACAATCATGATTAGGTCATCATCTTCAAAAGGAGACTTCATAATTTTCATATTATGAATCTCATCATTTAAGTTCTTTTGTTCAAGAAATGACTCGGGTGGGAGGGTCGAGATTAAGTCATCAATAAGCAAATTCTTAAGATTGAGAATGCCTCCCCCCGGGTCACACAAAACATCTTTGTCTAGATCAAAGTAGAAGTGATCATACTCCGGCGGAGATATGATGTGAGTGAGTTCATCGTAGAACTCCTCATGATCAAGATCAAAGGTAAACGAATCATATTCTGGAAGAGAGAAATCAGCATGAGAAGTGGTACCGCCACTACTCGTCTCTTCTATGAAATCAAAACTAAATGATTCGTAAGCCAGGACAGAATACTCATGATGAGAAGTGGGATTGCCACTAATCTCCTCAAAGTTAAAGCTCTCATACCCTGGTAAAGACTCCTCGAGCTCTGGCTACAGAGGATCTAATGGCTTATCATCATAAACATCCATTGGGGGAAGAGAAAGAGATGGTTCATCGGATATCATCTTTTCAATCAAAGGGATATCTCCCCCCAGGCTATTTTCTTCATTCTCTGATGAAATCGGATCATCATTGAAGAAAACCTCGAGCTCTTCCATAGTGATATTACTTCTCTTAACCGGCATGAGAGAAGGGGAAGAGTCGGTAGTGATAGGTTCAGAAGATGGAGTGGGATTGCCACTCTCAGATTGAATTATTTTCTGAACTATATCTTCTTCAAAAGGTTCATCCTCATCACTATCATCAGAGTATGTAAATTGAATAGTGTTAGGATGACCCGGTCCTTGCTGGCAATATTGATTTATATAACTGTTGTGATTGCCAAGGACCCCAATTTGTGCAATCTCAGTGGGAATGTAATCGGAATAATGATCACTCAAAACAGTGGTAGAGTCATAAAGGACTCTAGTATCCTACTGATAATGATGTTGTGTCATATTATCGATTAAATCGTAAGCTTCTTGAGGAGTCTTCCGCATGAGATTGCCTCCGGCAGCCAACATGATTTTGTCTCGATCAATCATATTTATGCCATGATAGAAGGTTAAGATTTGATCAAGGAGCAAAATTCTATGATCCGGACATCTCTGTAGCAAATATTTGAATCTCTCCCAAGCTTCAAATACGGATTCCTTATGCAATTGTCGGAAATTTAGAATGTCTCTTCTAAACTGCATCGTTTTTTAGTATGGAAAGTATTTTGAGAGAAACTTGAGGCACATCTCTTCCCAAGTATGAATTGAATGGGTTTTAAGAGTGTAAAACCAAGATTCAGCTTCGTGGGTTAAAGAGAATGGAAAGAGATTCAAACGGATGTTGTCTTGAGAAACTCCGTTTTGTTTGAAGAATTGCGTGATCGAGAGAAATTTGTCCAAATGACCGTTAGCATCCTCATCTTCGAATCCGTGGAATTGGCATATTTGACTAATAAGCTCAACCATATGATCTTTTAAAACAAAATCCGATGTTGGGGCGATCGGTCCTCCTCTACCGATAAGTGACGTATGATAGAAATCCTCCATGGTCCGAAGATCATGGGGATGAGATGGTGGAAAATCGATCATTGCGAAGAATTAAACGATGAGAGGGTAGAGAGAGAAGAATTAAACATTTAAGAGGATAGCGAAGAATATTTTTGGTATTTTATAATTTTGAAAATCAAAAAGGAAAATAAATTTGAAAATAAAATCTTTTTGGGTTTTTATATTAAAGAAAATTATTCACAATATTTTTGGTATCGATCCCTCAACCGATACTCGTTTCTCTTAAGACTACTCGCAGAGTGGCGGAGAAGCAAAGGTCCGCTCGAAAGCTGATTAAAAACCCGCCTCTTTCGGTTTGTCAATTTAATGTCAAACCATCCTTAAACCACTTGTATAGGTTGTAATCGAAAGATAATCCGAAATCAAATGATTTCACGATTGTTTTGTTGTTTTTCGATTTTTTTTTGGTGTTGCAAACACTTTAGGAAAAGTGTTAGTGGTTTTTTAATTTTTATGATTTTTGGTTTTTAGAAAATATTTACAAAGAAAACGGTAACTTCCCGGGAGAAGGGTCTTCAAAACACGATTTGACAAAACGAGAACAAAAATTCACTTCAACCTTCCACGGCAGCGGCGCCATTTTTTGATTTAGTCGTTTTTAAGTATATTTATTCCAAAGAAAATACAACGGATGTATTTCCCTGGGTCGTGGTCCCAACGAAGGTTGAATTCGAGTTTTCGTAACGGTGTCGAATTTGTGCAGTGAATGGTGTGAAAAGAGTGATATTTGGGATTTTACACTACGAATAATGAAATAGCAAGTAAAATCAATTACATAAACCAAGAGTACAAGAAATCTAAGAACACGATCTTAAAAACGCAATTTAAATTTAAAAACGGACGTTACGATTTTAAAAACGTATTTAAAAAAAAATGAAATCCTAAATTATAAGTCCTAAAAATGTAAAAATTAATTTTCCTAAATTCTAAATATTAAAAGAAAATTTAAAAAAAAAAGAATTATATTTTTTTGATTTTTATTTTATTTTTTATGAATTAAATACTAAAAGAAATTAATTAAATGATTTAAAAATAGTAAACTGGATTGGAAAATTATGAAATTTTTCAGGTAAATCTAAAATTAAACTAGGAATCTAGGAAAAATGAAATAAGAACTTTGTTCAACCTAAATAAGCAGAATGGGCCAATAAGCAGTTTGATTTAAGCAACAAAAATAAGCTATAGATCACCAAAAATTACCAAAAGCTAGAAAACAGATTATCACACTAATTTAAGCTTAACACAACCAATGGATACCAAATAAGCTCAAGAAATAAGCCAATAAGCTGCTGCACAGTAGACAAATTAACACAGAAGCAAATGCTAAATCACCTACTTTGAACAGCTCTATAAGCTGAGAAAAAGCTTATTGGGGGAAACCAAAGGTATATTCTAAAAGCTTGTACCACAGACTACTTAAAAACCAAAAATGCCCAAATTTGAACTTCAATTGCTATTCTAATTAAGCCCTAGATCAGATGCTAATGAAATCAAAAAGCTGTGTGCAGACTTGGAACAGTTTAAATGGGCTTATTGCAGACCTATATTAAGCTATCTATTAAGCTCTAAATTGCAATTCAAGCTCAGAACCAAAAAGCTGATACTACTAACTCTTAACAGACCAAATTTTATGCAAAGATCATAATGGAATAAGCAGTTATGGAACAAGTAAAAAGCTGAGGTAGGACAAGAGATTGTGCAGGTCTGCACAATAATTCTGATGCAGCAGGAATGGGTTTTGGCCCTTAACTTTTGCAATACTTAATGAAACAATGCCTACTTATGTGTATCCACTTAAACAGATGTAATGAACCAAGAAACCACCAAAGTAATTGTTCAAATAAGCTCAGCTTATACTGAGCTTATTATCACAGTTTTAACCTCAACAATTCACCTATTAAGCAAATATCCTTCAAATGAGTCAAAATCCCTAAAGCCCTATTGAAACATGCTTATTTTACCTTAATTCAGCTTAATCCAATCTTATATAGTGGCAAATGAACAGTGTCTAGGCTTATTAAGCAAAACAGATTCTATCCCCAAACACCCTATATTAAAGCTGAATCTGCTCTTTAACACTACAATCTCTAATTTAAGCTATGAAAACTAATACCTACTGATCATCTAACTTATTTAATAGCTAACAAGCAAATATCAAAACCTAAATAAGCACTAGCATATAAGCAGAAGCAATAGCACAGTAATGAACTTGAAAATGAATTAGAAACTTACAAGTGGTGTCTATGTGAAAACTAGTTTATTAACCCGTGAAATTCACGGGATTAAATGGAAAACCGTTAAATAATACTTTTGAATTTGTTATGAAAAGAAATATGTTTATAAAAGAAAACGATTTTTGATGTTATGTGAATAAATGATATGTTAGTTAGACGTATGAATGTGCTACATAAAAATAAAATAAATTCTATAAACGATATAAAAGGCATCTAATGTTTTTTGCTAAGTTTAAGAACATTTCTTGTAGAAAAAGAGTAAAATAAGGTAACAACAAAATAAATAAAATTTGTAATAACAAACACATATAACATTTCATGGCATTTTATAAAAAAATTGATAAAAAAAAATAACTTTTTAAATCAACACTTATAAAATATGAACAATATGTTGCGAAAAATATGAAAAAATATATATATATATATATATATATATATGAAATAAGTTAAGTCTTATTTTTATACATTGAACAGATAAATGCTCGATTGTTAAGAATATTTGAGTAAATAATATGTTATATCAGAGTGGTAAAATAATGTAAGTATTATATACTTAATACATATAAAAAAAACAATAAGTACACTTTCAATATAGCATTATATGATTTACCAATAACCCATATCAATAAACTATATCAATCTCCATGACAGCTCAAGTAAATACAATTTCTATTTACTCATAAACATAAACCACTTAAATTGTAACATACTCCTGACATGTTTACTACATAGCCGAACATTATGTATTTTATAAGTACTCACAATTAAACGATGTGAGAATGTACCATATATTCTCGGAGTATCCAAAAAAAAAATTATCCATCGCAACCTTTAAACATATAATAGTCTCTTATACCTTAGCAAGTGACTAAAATCATTCCATTTTAGCAATCTTACTGAACATTAAAATCACGGTAAGTCACTTGCAACAACTTAATTGAAATTCATCAGGTCTCGATTGCAGTACCAAAAATCTCGTAGATCTACAACAAATTAACATACAGAATTTCGTTGCACTATTATTTAATAAATCAAGACACCTAACCCTTTTGAATAGTGAAATCAACCAAGAATGTATACAGACGAACATTTAACATATAAAAATCAATTGTTGAGAATAATACACTTGGTAAGTAACATCATTAGTGTTTGTGATACAACGTAATACACAACCAAATACATAGATAAGTAAACATGTAATAACCTTAGAAGCATTAATACTTTATTAACCCGTAAATATTAACTCGTAAACACAGTTTACACTCTCTTCCACCCATACTACACCCGCGTATCTCATTTGCTTCAAATTAGCTCACTGCCATGATCAAGTATGTAACGTAAATGTACACACATTTCAATGTATGTATGAACGTGTTTTGCAGCCAATTGTAATCTTCTTAGTACTCTTCGAAAAACCTAAAAGTGAAATAGAATAGAATGCTAAAAGTATAAGATAAACACGATTCATTAATAAAAATAGATAGCTCAAACTTGAAAATGAAAAATATTATATCAACTTGCACTGTGTTTTCTTGACCCATATGCAAACCTTTTACAATCCCATTAGCATGTACAATTTGTTTTAAATTTTTGCCCCATTTTTTAAACCATCTAAGCCACTCATCTAAATGGTCATGAATTCCAATAACACACAAATAGTTTTGTTATTCACGGGATTAAATTGAAAACCGTGAAGTAGTTTTGTTATTATTATGAAAAGAAATTTGTTTATAAGTGACCGATTGTCAAGATTATGTGTATACATGATATGTTAGATATGAATTGTTCGAGAATATATGATAGACGGAAATTTAACCAATGATTGATTCATGTAGTGTTGATATATTATAGACGCAAATGAACTTGAAATAGCACAGTAATGAACTTGAAAATGAATTAGAAACTTACAAGTGGTGTCTATGTGAAAATAGAGCTGATCCACACAACTTATACCCAGGCTTATCCTATAAGCCAAAAATAACCCAAATCCAGCTTATCACAGCAGCTTATTACCAACAACTTATTTGACCATCACTTTTGACTTTTGTTGACTTTTGGACTTTTTGAGATAAAAACAGGTTTGAACTAACTAAACACTCACAATAAGCTATTAAGCTTATATGAGCTTATGCAAATAAGAAAACAGCTTATTGAAGCTGGATTTTAAATTTTTTTTTTTGTATTTTTGAATTTTTTTTCAATATTTTTGGATTTCTTTGAGATCACATGAACAATTTATGGAATATAAAGCTAAGATAAACTGACTATATTTTTTATAAGCTACTGTAAACAGATTATAATCTAAAATGAGATTAACAACTTAAAGGGAATAGAATCACTAGAAATTAAAATTGAACTTTCATTAATTAAACTCAAAAGTTACACAAGGAATTTTAAAACTACAATTCAGAAACTAAATTGACAGCATAACATTGATGAAAAAACTACTTAGAACTATTACATAAAATCTGAGAAAGAAGGAGCCTCTATTTATAGCCGATTGGAGAAGCTTCTGGGGATGCCAAGTCATCAATCCATGCCCATTTGTGTTTCTTTGAATCGATAACAACCCTTTGATCATTCTTGAGCAATAATCCTTCACTGACAACCCTTGGATCAAACTTCCACGCACCTTCCACCAATCAGAGTGCTCTATTGTGCTGACATGTCATTCCTGACATGTCAGGAACCTCCTAGATTCTCGTGCAAGGACCACAATACCCTTAATTGCTGTAAAATTCTCGTACGGTAAATTAGGGTTCTTCTGGGCTGGGGTACAGTAACTTTTGGGGGAAATAAGAACGCGGGTGTGGGTTTTTTTATATTTATTTGACTTGGTTTTATTGCTTTGACCGGGTTGGGTAGTTGGGTTCGGATCTTGGTTTTATATAATAAAAGGTTGGGCTTGGGTTAAATGGATAGGCTGGTGGGTTTGTGTTTTGGATTAAAATCCGGATATAGGTTATAAGTTTTTAAGATTTTTGGTTTAACAAAAATACAAGGACCAAAGTTGTAATTGCTGAAATTCCAAGGACTACTTCTGCCAAACTTCAAATTTGATCCAAGGGCTTGTTTTGTCATTCTTTGATTCCTTAAGGGTTGATTTTGACTTTTGAGCATAGATATCTTTCCCGGCTTTGGCTTTAAACCTTTTCCAAATCTCGTGCTCGTTTTTCCGGTTTTTCTTGATTTTCTTGTCCTTTTTTGTTTATCCGTTGCCTGCACAAAAACACAATATCTTTTGGCATTTTGGTCAGTTTTTGGTTATTTTGGTCTGATTTTGGTCAAGAAAAGGTATGTGTTTAAGCACATACCACTCACTAACACAAATCAAACCTTTTTATCCATCAATCATGAATCACAAACCCTTTTTAACCATGAATCTCTTTAACCCAACCACGAAAACCATTAACCCATCTTCTTTTAGATATGAATCGAAGAACAAAGGTAATCTTGTTTATTCACCGTATGTCAAAGGCACGAAGGTTGATGGTCTTCAAGATCTCTGTAGTGAGGTCTCGGGTAGGTATCTCTTTGTGATTTTCGTTTTGTTTTTGGTCACGAATGAACCAAGAAAGAAAATAACATTATTGTTATCTTTCATATCTTTTTGTTTGGATATTTAATGAATAGGCTTAGCTTCGAATAGATCTATGATGATTCTTGTTCAAACACTTGTAATCTTTAAAGATTCGTGCATAAGTTTGAGCAAATCTGAGATCTTGATTCTTTTCTTTTTGTGATTCGAGTTGTTTAGGATATTGTGTTGTGTTCGTGAGGTATGGTGATGGGATTAGGACTTAGTGTCGATCGTGATGTTGTTGTGGTTTGGATGTAGTAAGCATACTGAGAACGCCACGACAATATGGATGTTGATGTGGGAAAGTTGTTATTTATAGTTAAATTATTTGTGTAACTCATGGAAAGGGAAAGGATGATTGCACGATTTTAATATGTGATCAATTAATGGTGTAATTAATCTCATTCGATTGCTCATTCTCTTCATCTTCATCTTCTGGACATTCAATTGAGGCTCCTAATACACCATGATTCATCATTCTGCATTAACTGATTTGTGAATTTATTTGATAAAATATTATTTCGGTATATATTTTTGAGATTTATTTTCAAGCTCAAGCATGTTGCACCGTATAAATTTTTGTGCACATTTACTCTTCCACATTAAATATACCAAAAGTGAATCTTTATATATATTAGATAATATTTAGCGAGACCCAACTAGACTCATCCCCTACTAGATATTGACCCAACTAAACCCATGTTTAACCAGTGGGTCTCAAATTGCCACCTCTCAACCATATTAGGCATCAAGTCATGTTACACATAAAACCCAACCTATTCCTCAACTTCTTATGAGGGGCGTTCGGTTCGTGAATTTAAAATCTCGAAATTTTAAATTTTGAGAGATTTAGAATTATGGGATTTAAAACTTTGTCACGTGTTTAGTTGGCATAAATTTATAAAGATTATTTGGATGTATAAAATAGTAAATGACAAAATTGCCCTTTATTAATTTATATCCTTTGCATAGATAGTTGTTTTAATAGTTATTTTGTAACTAGACTCATATAAATAGTAATTTTGTTCGGCAAAATATAAATATTAAAACTTGGTTGAAAATATATAGACCTATAAGCACATCAAGTTTTTGGCGCTGCTGCTGGTGAGTGAATTTTAACTTTTTACTAGTTTTAATTGGTATTTTTGTGTTTTTTTAGTTAGTTTGTGTTTTGTTTTGTGTGTTTTATTTGTTTTTAAGTGTGTTTGCTTAGTTTATTTCGTTTATTTCTACTGTTTCACTGCCGCTGTCTGTTGTCTATTATCTGTTAAAATTATTCGATGCAACGTATTCCCTCACCTGGATACGGCGTATTGACTTCTTAGACTTATATTGTGTATTCATATTAATTATTCATATACGGCGTATTCAATTTATTGAATACGACCTATTATGTTTTACAAACTTAATTTTCAAATTTATACAGATACGACGTACCCACTTTTGTGAATACAGCTGATGACATCAAATAGTCCTGATATTTAAGTGTCAATTTCCCCCTAATATGCTCATTATTGTATCGTTTTATGTGAATATATACTTTGATTTCGTTAATATTTCATTTTCAGGTCACAAGTGAGCATATGAGCAAATGAGACGCGGATTTGGAAAAGCACTTACATGATTCTACATTTTTAGTATGCTTGAAGAAGTTACGGCGTAATTACACTCTCCACTTACGCCATAGCTATGAATTTATACATGAAGACCAAGTCAACGCTTATAGGAGATTACGGCGTAACTACTACACGAGGTTACGCCGTAACTATTTAAAGACTTAGAAGATTTTATGGAAAAGAAAGTTACGCCGTAACCAACATAAGAGGTTACGCTGCAATTGTTACACAGTACAGGATTCATGTGAATGAAGGAACTATGCCGTAATCAACACATGCGGTTACGGCGTAGTTAGTAAACATTATGGGTTTCAAGAAGTGTACAAGATTACGACGTAGCTTTGCAAGAAGATTACGACGTAAAAGAAAACCCTAGAAGATTATGCCGTAACCATTATTTATGGATAAGATCGTCCGAAGATTACACTAGCTACGGCGTAACCATGACCTTAGGTTACACTGTAGCCTCGATGAGCCTATAAATACCAGCCCTAATTTATGCATTTGAGATATCTTTTCACATCACAAAAAGTCAGAGAATGAAGGTTGGCTTTAAGAGGACGATTCACAGCAGCATACGGAGCATTCCTTAGGGAGAGATCACGACATAACATCATAAGTTTTAGCAATTCATTTATTTATTACATTTAAGATTCCATGTCTTCCATTTACATGCACAACATTGAATTCGCTGCACTTTATAATATGAACGGCTAAGCATCTTTGGTGCTAGCCTAGTTATGATTTCTACATTGTGTTGATTATGTTTTCGTACTTTTATTATTGTTTCTAGTGTTTGCATGCTTAGTTATTCGATAGATGTTGGGTTTTAGAGTTACTGCTGCTTACATGGTTAAGACTGCTAATGGTTTATACAAGAAATGTTCTAAGTCATTACTGCTGCTAGTTACAAAGATTACAACTGCTTGTGTATTTTACTACTGCTAGCGTTGCTGATGATGTTCAAGAAAATACACTAAGTGGTTACTACTGTTAGACTAAATGTTACTGCTGCCAGTTCAGAGTTACAACTTTTATCAGAATACAACTGCTAGAGTTAGAGATACAACTGCTAGAGTGTTTAGTTTGTACTGCTTATGAGATAAACTTGTATAGTCGGTTAGATAAATATAGAAAAGATTCTATAGAGATTTATCTTGTATAGCAAGTAATTTTAAGCCGACTAGGACTCCTTAGTCTATAAAAAGAGGTCCTAGGGCATAGAGATAGATACGAGATTCTTACGATTCTTTTATATACTTACAGGTTGTAAACCCTAATACTTTTGAGTATTCGTATTATATTAATAATATTGAAGTGTTTTGTTTGATATTCACTGTTTACTGATAATTCAATATAAAGTTCCTCTTAAGATCAAATACAAAATTCCGCATTGTGTTTGATATACTTCAAAGACAGTTTCTATACTTAATTGTTTTAGATTTATCTAAGATAACTAAACCTTTATAAGCTAAAGGATTCGATCAAGTGTATTGTTGGGATCAACAAGTGGTATCAGAGCCAGGTTCATAAACATTAAGATTGTTATACAGATTATCTAAACTCATTGTATCAAGATCAGCCTTGTTTCTCCATACCACAGTATGTGTATTCCACTCTGGTGACAAGCTTCTCAAAAACTTTTGATTTATATCTTCTTGAGGAATTGAGACTTCCACAAGTGCTAGATGACTAATAAGTTTCTGAAGTCCGTCAAAGGTCTGATCAAGATTCTCAGAACTTGGAGCAGCAAAATTCTTATATTGTTGCTTCAAAAAGTTCTTCCTGGTCTTTTTGGTAGCAGCATTCCCTTCAAACCTTTTCTCAATTGCTTCTAACAACAATTTAGCATCCTTGATGTAATTGAAAGTCAATTGATGGTCATTAGAAATCCCCATCATGAGAGTGCTTCTTGCCTTAACTTCCAGTCTTCTTTGTGCCTTGTCTTCAGCAGTTTTAATAGGCAAGGTAATAACACCACCATCAGCAGAAATTTCTCTTTTAGGTAAAGAATTGTCAGTCTCTATGACCTCCCACATAAAATAATCAACCATCTGAATATACTGCTCTATTCTCATTCTCCATAGCTCATACTCTCCAGACTTGAGCATTGGCACCTTTGATGCAGTAATCATGTGTGTAGATTCTAACTCCATGTCTTCAGTAAGATCAGAACAGTCTTGAGTTTAAACAGGTTCTTCTTGATCACAGCTTCTAGATCACAAGCTCTGATACCAATTGTGGAGTTTGATAGAACTCCTTTGATCGTTTTGAGCACTAGGAATAACAATAACAATGGCGGAATATTCAAAAAAATAATCAGTTGTTATTGAACAAGGTTTTTCTTTAATATCTTTCACATACACATTCCAATTCTACTTGATCAAGGTAGAATGTGTTACACACCTTGTAACAGGGATCAAGACTTGACCTTGAAGTGTAAAACAAACTCTAAACCCTAGGCATTTTACAAACCCTACGCCTAGGAACACACACACCCCTTTAGACGTCTACGTTGTATGCATACAAAAACTAATGACCTAATGTCTCTTTATATAATAGAGATCATCTAGGTTTACAAGGAAAATATTCCTAATACAATAAGGAAACTAAATATTCTTTTAAGCATATATTCTATAATCTTCCAAATCCTCAATCTTTTTGTAGTTTTCCTTCTTGTCATTCTAAGTCCTTCATGTTTCATTCTTCTTGTTTTGTATCATCAAATCAATAAAACCCAACACAATCCTTTGATTAATCTCCACACTGTACAAATCCTCCTACCATTTCAAATGTTGGACCCGTTCCCCGGGTACTTGTACCCCACCCTAGATGAAAGTGGACCAAAGGCCTTATGTGATTGGCTAGTCAATGAATGTAAAGTTATAGTCAAACCCGAAAGTTAATTAATGGTCAATGAATGTATTGTATAGTTATGGAAAGTTTTGGGTGGCACAACTAGAAAGGAAAGAGACTTAAAGGACTAAAGTGGTAATAAGTGTTAAATGTGTTATAAGTTATTGTGGCCAAAATGGAAGCAAAGAGATTTGAGGGGCTATTATTGTCTTTAGCCCAAACTAGTGTCTAGCTATTATATATCCAGGAAGTTCTAGTATTTTCCATATTATTCAAGAGTGGTGTGGGATTGTCAGCTTAGAGAAAAAAAGGAAGGAAAAGTTAGATGATGACTTAAGATGAAGAAGATGAAGATCAAATGCCCATAGCCTTCCCTAGCAATAATTTCCCAAGTAAGTATTATCCCTATATTGATGTTAATGAGGTAAAGGTTAATGGGTTAAGTGGGTTTTGTGGAAAACTAGAAGGGGGGGTTGAATAGTTTTACGTCTTTTTAATTTTATTGTGAAAACCTTTGTTTACTTTTTAAAACTTTGATTCGATCTTATGTGAATTCAACTCTTGAACAATATGAACAAATATAAGTAAATGTGAATAAACAATGCAAGTAAAGTAAATGAAATAAAATGAAAGATAGAGATGGAAAGATCAAACCACAACACAAGGATTTATAGTGGTTCGGCTACAAGGACACCTTCCTTGCCCTACTCCACTCTTCGAGTCACCTACTCGGGAGTTCTCTTCACTATGTCAACAAACTCCCTTATGGCAGAGAAAACCTTACACAACTTTTGCTTACACCGGTTTAACGACACAAAGCTAGATGTCGGGTCCTAATCGTAGCTAGAACCAATATCACAACTTCTACACGACTTATTCACAACTTCTTCACGACGGCTTCACAACTTCCTCATGACGGCTTCACAACTTCTACACGACGGCTTCACAACTTCTACACTACTTCTTTACAACACCACTATTTACTTACACTTTGATCTACTAATTACAACTACACAACACCTTATCAAATACTTTACACAACTACACAATAATATGAATTAAACTATAATACTTCTTCTCTAGTTGTTTAAGGAGTATTCTTCTTTTGCACTTGGATGATAGAAGCTTGGATCACTTAGAAACCAATGCTTAAGAATATATGATCAAAGGATTTAGAAAGGATTTAGAAAGATGAGAAGAGATTTAGAACAGAAGGTTTGGGGTGCAAAAGGTGAGGAAAAAGTTCAGGATTAGTCTAGTATTTATAGGAAAAAAATGACAGCTGGAGGAGCGGGCCGATCCCCTTAATTAGGGGGCCGGTCCGCTTAATTATTAAGGGGGCGCCCCTTATATCCGTTGCCCAATTTTGTCTTTTTGTGAGGAAGGTTTTTCTGGAACATTTTTACCATTTTTGGTTGAAAATTTGAATTCATAAATTTATTATGGATTAAACATTTTCCTTTAATTTCCAAAAATGATTTTGTAAAAGATAAAAAAATGTTTGTGTCATTTTATAAAAAATCAAGTGATTAAGAAAATGTTCCTTTGATCATATAATGCATTAAGCATTTTTTTTATTCATACCTTAAGTGATTGAGTTGTAGAAGTGAATATTTACAACTAAATACTTGTTTATTTAGTACGTTTATGTTTAATGAGTTTACATTTTGTGATTATCAAAACATAGAGATATCAAGAAGTATTAATAATATTTTTAGGCATTATTTATATCAACAATCTCCCCCTTTTTGATGATTACAAAACTTAAACTCATTAAATCCAAAAAATTATTTTTAGACAAGTATTTAGTGAGTTTATATTCACTTCTCCCCCTTTTTGTAGAATCAAAAAGGTTATGCCGACTAGATTTTGATACGAAATTTGTCAGGACGAGAACTCCCCCTTGATGTGTGCTCCCCCTCGTTTGAGGGCATCAAGGAAACGAGATATGGAATACTTGCAAGAAAAATGTTAGAAGCACAAGCATATATATATATAGCAAAGGGAGAAAAAAAATGAGCAAGCATGTTGAAGATAAGCATTCATTAAGTAGAAATGTTGTGTCTAAATACATAACCATACAAGAGTACATAAAGCATACAACAAATATCAACTAATGCAACCAAGCATACTACATAATCATCCAAAGAGTACATGAGCCTTCATAGAGCTTGCAAACAAAATGGTGGAAAAATTATTATTTGTTAAGCATTGCATATGCTTAATTTGGAGAAAATGGAGGAGGTGGTGGTGAAATAGGTGAAGATGGTGGAGGTGGATTGGTTAGCATGTGTTGAATACATGAAAACATGTATTGAATTTCATCTCTAAGACCAAAGATGATGGTTCGGTTGTGGATACAACAAAGGCAAGTATCCCCATGGGCTTCAAGTAGACTCCAAGGTATGGGATTGACAAGGAATGGTGGTGTTATTAGTGAGGATGAGAAGTGAGCATCAAGAGGTGTGATTGGTGAAAGGGAAATAGCAAGGTCGGTGGATGGAGGTTCTTGAGTTGTAGGTGGTGGTGATGCTCTTGGTGGTGGTGGCATTTGTGGTGATGATAAGTGGGAGTTGATGTAATCATTGATGGATGAGGATGAAGGTATGGAAGAAGAGGATGTGCCATGAGTGGAAGGTGTTTTGGATGGTGCATTGGGTGCACTAGGAGATGAGCATTGAGGTGGTGGTGATGGAGTGGTGTTTTCTTCTTGAGTTAGATCAATGAAGAGTTGTTTAGGGGGTATGATGACAATCCTTTGTTTCTTTGAAGTCTTAGAGATGGATGTTTTTGGTGATAACATGGTGGATTAGGATGGTGTTTGATGGAGGTGAAGAGTGATGGGATGAGGAGTTATCACTTGGAGGGAATTTATAATATGAAAACATGGTTGGTTTAAGTAAGTTTTTGAAGTGTTGTTGTAATATTCCAAGATCAGTTGGGTCATTAAGAGAAATGGTAGCTGGGACTAGAGAAAAGGGGTCACAAGATGTAAAAGGAAACGGTAAAAATTACTGTCCAGATGGCCGGTCCCCTTAATTGTAGACCGCCCCCTTAATATTTAAGGGGACCGCCTAGTAAAATTAAAGGGGCCGCCCATCTGGTGTTTCCCAGGCGACCAAAAATGAAAAATTTCCAGAAAAGGGTCAATTTTTAAGGTGTATTTGCAGCAAGCTTTATTTGGAACATATACACTAGGAATGATCAAATAGTAACAAAAACATATTAAGTAATCATGCAAACATGTAAACTATCATAAGCATATTATAAGCATATCATAAGCATATCATATTAAAGAAACTATTAGTAAGGTCCTAACATGATAATAGTTAAACTCCTAACACAATCCAAGATATAAGAAAATAACAAAATAAATGTCAAGTATATCCGAATATATCGGATCAATACCACCACACATAATTATCTAATAACATCAATGTTCAACTAAACCCACACCAAACATATCTATTTCTTCTTCCCAAGTATCTTCCTGAAGACTTTTCCTATTAACTTGAATCCACCTCGAACCTCCTGATGCATTTGTTGAGTAGTGTTGAGCAATGAGGTTTGTCGTTCAAAGAGGAGTTGATCAGTTTGTTGGGAAGGAGAAGGAACTTGATAGTCGGTATAATCAAGTTCCGGAAGATTATCAACGAAGGTCGTGGGTGATGGGGTACTAACACGTGATGTGCCTTCCTCCTCATCATCATCTTCCCGATGAGATGTAGAACCACGAGGTGCGAGTGATATAGAGCTACGAGATTTGCCCTTGTCACTTCGAGATCGACGAGGTTGGATACGAACAAGAGGACGCAAGACCGGTTGAACGAACTCATAGATATCACTCTCAAGATGTGGGTAATGTTCCATGACATGATGATAAAGTCGAGTGAGGAACATACCATAGGGAAGATTGGCATTTGGAGTGTTTTTGGCGGAGATGATACGATGAACAAAGAGATAAGCCAAATTGTATTGTTCTTCCGCAACAACACAATACAACATGTGAGCGATGCTCGCCGTGAGATGATCACGGTGACCACCGGTACCAAACGCATTCTCGCGAATGAGTTCTTCCCAATGCTTCATGTCGGGGCTTAACTCTTTGAGGAGGATTTGGTTTGCATGAATGTCGTCAGGAGTTGGAATCTCAGAATAGTATGGACCATCCTGAGGTCGATGTTGTTCAAGAGAAGAAAGATCCCATTCATTTGAAAAGACGGCTTGACCATTGTGGGGGATTTTGAGGATTTGACCAAACTGAGCAAGAGTGAGAGTGATGAATTCGTTTTGGATCATGAAAGAGATAAGGATATAACCATAGTCATCGGTTTGCACCGTAACTTGGCTATAGAAGTCAAGAACGAAACGAGGAATGATGGGTTCATTGATTTTGAAAAGACAATCGAGACGAACATTGGTGAACATTCGTTCGATATTGTCGGATTGATAGAAGGATGGATCGACAACTCTTCCCTCATGAATGTTTATATTTTCAATGGTACGATAGAAACATGCAATGACGGGAGATATGCCGGGAGTAGCGGAGACTTTTGGAATGTATTGTTTGGTTTTGGAAACATCACCAACCGTGGCTTTAGGCATTTTCATCTAAACAAGATAACAACAAGAAAATAAGATTAAAAAAATGCATATGTCGTATATACTACTCATGTGGAACGCAAACATACTTCGACTCTAAAAGTTTAATCCTAAGAAGTAGTTTGCAGTGTTCCTTGGTTTTAATTTTTAACTCGCTTAAAATGTATTTCATGATGTTAAGGAGTAGTTATAGAGATTTTATGGTAAAGAACCAAGAACATCCAAACAATCCTTTATACATCATAAGTCACTTTGAAATGTGGCTAGACGAACATTAAATTGTATGTCTAGCTATTTCTTACGAGTATTTATGTTAAGTAACTTATTTAAAAGATGAAAACGTAGATTTTGACTCAAAAATATTTTTCAATTTGTTATGCCAAACGCTCCCTTTACTAGAAAAATAACGACTAGTATCTCAATATACATATGAATTATGTATCTTGATGACTCGAAATCACTAGCTGCATGTTTATAAACTTGACAATTTGTTGTGAAATTTATTTCTACTTAATTTCGATGACTTTATGACCTAATCCAAACACCCTCTTATGTTTAATAAAAGCATTTTTCATGATTCGAAAAATATATTTTTTTTGGAATAAAGAGTTGTGATAATATAATGTGGTTAGTTTTAACAAGTGTTTATGTCATGTTTCAACAATTTGAATGAGAGTGTTTGGTTTTTCAAAATTTTGGCATGAGGGTTTTTGATTAATTAGTTTCTAGGTTAATTACGCATTCTAATCCTATGGGGAGCATTTGGTTATGAAAATCCTAGACTTAATTTTAATAAAATTTGAGTTTGAAAATTTTGAATAAAATACATAATTATGATTATACTCAAAATTAGATGAAATTAGACAAAATGTGTGTTGGAAAACTTACAATATATGTTGTTAATCGAGTTGTAAGTGTTTGCCCTTTGCGAATTAAGCCCGAATTGGTGATTTGGTAATTGATTTTGGTGGTTTTGGGACGGTGTTTTTCGTTCACAGCAGGTAGAGGGAGTGGAGTGTTTGAGAAATGGAGTGTTTGGCAAATTATTCAAGAAGGAAAATCGTTTTTGGAGCATCAGATGGCCGGTCACCTTAAACATTAGGGGGCCGCCCTCGATAACAAGCCGGCCCCCTTAAACATTAAGGGGGCCGCCTACCAAAAACTTGGAATTTTTCGATTTTGTTTATGACAGTAAAATATTTATATGTATATAGATAGATTTATCATATATCAAAAATACGTTGGGTTGTATTGGCACGAGGAGGGAATACTTGACATATTTTATTAACATTTCGTAAAAAAAAAAATATCTTGAGAATTTTGGATAAAATGATCAAGATGTCAAGTCGACAAAGAGTTTGAGGAATGAGAGGGAATGTGTATATATATATATATCTATATATATATATATATATATATATATATATATATATATATATATATATATATATATATATATATATATATATATATATATATATATATATAATATATCTCTACATTATATATAACAGGAGGCGTTACACGTAGATAATGCCACATAATGCCACCTCAATGCCATGTAATTGTGATTTAAAGCCATGTCATCACATTTAGTCCACCTAAGCAACTATTAATCAACTAAAATTATAATTCGGATTAATAATTAAAATGTTAAGATGGTGAGATTCGAACCTGTATCTTTAGGTTTCAATGCAAACGTCCCAACCAAAGGAGCCAAGCCCATTGATTGTGATTAACAATCCAAAACTAAATCTATAAACTTGGGCAATTAATTATTACTGCTAATCCACATATATCTAACAAAATATACGGCTTTTATTTATTCATCACTGTAAAACCCTAATATCAGACCTTTTTCTCAACGGACGGGTGTTGGCTCCTCCCGTCTAAAAAGATGTATGGCTGCTCAGTTAAATAAGAAAGGTACATATAAAATTTACATATACGTTTTTAATATTCTTCTTCTGTGGATTTTAGATTTCATGTTAGCATGTAGACAATTGTGTTAATGGCCTTTTTAGGTTTATTAAAGTATTTATTTACCTTCAGTAATATTCCAAAATTTGTCAATCCATTTGAATAAAAACATTGTAGTTATTTGTAAACGTTTTCTGTATTGCCTGCATTTTTTCATTATTTCTCATAACAAGGAAGAATATAAGTTATTGATAACGAACATGCTTCCCAGTCTGCCTTCACATTTGTGCAGTGTATAAGTAATGACCATATCTACTCTGTAATTTGAGTGCATGTGACATCCATAGTTACCTGTTTCAATTTTTCTTATAGGATTCTAATATTGATTATGATTGATTGATTATAATGTTAGTAAACTGTATTTATTTGCTAGTACGTGATGATCACTTGGAGTTGGATTTAAGTAACATACACACTGGTTTTTCTGGTTTTCTTTTTCTCAACGTGACACTGAAAAATATAATAGAGAGGAACTTCCCAGAGGAATATGCAGAAAGGAAACTGGAGAATAACTGTTTGACAAATATGGTTGACCTTTGTGTTCAAATTTCAGGTGAGGAGAATTATGGAAGGAAACCGGCGAATGGGAATGGTAGATACCTATCTGTTCTTTTTTCGTTCCTATTATCTAAGGTGTACCGATATAACCACCTTAATTCATTAGTTTAGGCCTGTTTTTAACTGTTCTCATAATGTAGGTTATCCCAATTCTACAACAGGATCTGTCGCTGAATATGCATGTGAGGTGGAAATTACAGAGTATATTTCAGTCATTTTCATGTTACAAGCCATATCTTACACAGAGAAATTTTGTGTCTAGCTAATATGTCACAACTAATAATCTGTTTCAAATAATGCAGTTGTGAACCATTTCCAGATGGGCGCTTTTTTCTGGAGGTATGATCGACATTATAATTAGAAATATTTGATTATCTATTAAAAAATGTATACAATGGACATATATTTGATCAGTGCGTTTTTCTCATTTTCTAAAGGTTGAAAGTCGACGAAGGTGCCACATACTTTGAAACTAGGATCAAGATGGTTAGCCTTACCATCATTCTTTGTTGATATTTTTTCATGTCTGATTTGCTTTTTTTTTTTGGTTAAAAATTGTTTTTAAGTTGGCCACATGATCTTTGGATTTATGAAGGTACCATGTTGCTAAGATTGAATGGATACAGGATTTCTCTCCAACAGAAGGAACTAAAGAGAGATCTGAGGTGATTATACTTTTGACCTCAAATTTGTAATTTTACATGCTATTTCATGAATTGTTCTAAACACAAGAATATCAGTAATCTAGGTTTAAGATGAAGGGTATGATGACAAACATTTTAATTTCAGTTATTCTTGATGCGTACAGTTGAAGAATATGACATAGACAGTGGCAGAATATGCTCGGTCATGGATTACGGCAGCTGAAGAAGCATCACGAGGAGGTAAAGTCTATAAATCTTATGATTTTGATATGACTTTCCATTACGTTTCTCTGTTATAGTCTTTTATTATACAACATGTAGCACCAGTTTCATCAGAGTACCTTAGTTATTAAGAATTAGAGTTGCTAATTTCAACATTTATATGAAAATTCATAAATTTGGTTTTACTTTTTTTGATAATGGGTTGAAAGTTGAAACAAAAGTGAAGTGTAATTATTAAGTTGCAACATCCTGTATTTTTTATTGGAAAAATATATATTATTATCTAATGAGTAGTTTGTTTAATCATAGTTGCTCAATTAATATAAATTCTTAAAAATTGGAAAAAACATCTAGATGGTTCAACCCAGTTATAGCATAAGTAATTAAAAGCTTGAGGGTAAATCAGTAATTGCAAGGAGAGGGGGGGGGGGGGAGAAAAATGTCTTTCCTTGCAGTATGTGATGAGCTGATGATGCAAAAGGGCACTTTAGACGCAGAAAAGTGAGTATCAATTATGTTTACCAAACACTATTAACTGATTATTTAAGTTCCCCAACCGTTGATATGTTTCACTTCCTGAAACGTTTACTACAGTATGTGATGAGCTGATGATGCAAAAGGGCACTTTAGACGCAGAAAAGTGAGTATCTTTGTAACACCCCAACCCAGCAAGGGTAGAAGTATCACATTAATGGCTTCATATCCGATCAAACAAAGCATACTTCAATAGTAATACAATAAATTTCAAAGGTTACAAGTGAAATACTAACGTTACAAGGTTAAAAATGAAACAAAACTAAATACTAAGTCTGCAATTGCAATCCTTCTAATGACTTCTACTTCAGAATAACTATCAAAGTCTTCTAAGTCCAAAAGTCTCTTCACTCATACCCAAACCCGTCGTCCTGCTTATAACCTGCCGCACACGAAAAGAAAACGTGCGGCTGAGCTTAAAAAGCTCAGTGAACAGATACATATACAAGGCAATGATAATGAAACAGAAATAAGGTATGGCACACTGGAAAATATCATAAGGTATAAACAATGTAAAGTTATAAGGAGTAGAGTAGGATAGTAATCCACCACGAGCCCAGAAACAGATCATATCATATCGTAACCATAATCTTCATAATCATATAGAGGGGAGACCTCTCAGATAATCAGATAATATGAGGGGTGTCCTCATTCTTCAAATGGAGTAGCTAGCTCCCAGAAATATGTGAAAGGCATGTATTGCACACAGTACCAGTCACCAGAACAGAAATCATATCATATATAGTTAACTCCACTAAACAGAACAGATCTAGGATGCATCCATACGCCCCTACCCAATCACATGCAGACCAAATCAAAGGGACGGTGTAACCAAATCACTAGGGCTACACACTAGTCATGCCAGTGGTGCATCACAGACACGGCCATGTTACCTTCATGGCTAGGGTCACAAATTTTGGCTCGGGTATCAAACTAAGAGTCAGGTGTCAAATCAAATCAGGAGGTCATATCCAAAGGTCCAAAATAGATAGTTCATAACAGACAGTTCAGATCAGATGTATCAGATATAATATGCCAAAGGCCAAATCAGAGTCTAACAGATCAAGGTTTACAAAGCAACGAATCATATCAAAGGTTCACAACAAAAGGGGACATAGCAATGGCTTGGGAAACTTAAACGAATCAGAAATCAAAATCATATCAAAGGAATAAGACACCCTTACTGAAAAAGGGCAGAATATCTGTACCTTAGACCGAGAAAAAACACAAGATCGGAAGCAAACTCCATCTTCAACGAATCTACACGAATTCATGATCTCTTTATTAATAACTTATTTTAAGTCAGATTGTTCATTTTAGTCGGCTTTCCATTATTAGTAACCTTTCCGAATTAAGTAAACTTTTATAAATTAGGGTGACAAAAGACCACTTGGTAAGCTTAAAGGTTCAATTTTACTAGTATCATAGTTTAGGGTTTAAAATGTAAATAATCCAAAAATTAAGGTTGAAAGCGTAATTTATTTTCATTTAACGTTGATATTTATGAATCTCAATGCTTTTAATTTGTAGAGGAATGAAAGGCACATGTGAAACTAGTTAATATATCGTTTACAAGTAAAAGATAAATAAGTTTCGTATTAAACTATTGTTGTCAATCATTTTAGACTTTTAGTAATGATCTTCTTTTGACAACGAAATCAAAATCGTATATACTTACCATTTAAACAAAAAGAACTTGCGTCGATTATATGTAGGAATTCTTTTCTTAATATATCATATCTCATCTTAAATTGATTTTGCTTTATTTTGTTACTCAGCTTTAAATGTGAAACAATATAAACATTACACATGCAAGACACAAGCTATAATACAAAATCACAGTCAACTCTTTCTTTCTTATATATCTGATTACAGAGCATGCACGTGAACAACTTTGTCTTTGTTTTAATACCACGAGACACACCATTGAACATCCACGAAAACGAGATACACAACCTCAACCTTTAACCCGTTTTGAATATGACTCATACGCATGTTATATAGGTTTAAATAACATTAAGTATTCATGTTTTCCAATCTCATGTTTGACCTACACACACACTGACAACTTTTATATATAAAATCAATATGCATTTTCCTCATTTATTTCCTGGGTTTATAACCAGCTCCTAGTACGTGTATATTAAGGACCATATCTTGCTCAAATTTCCAGATCAACACGTATATCACCACATGCTCGAATGCCCCAAAACGAAACCAAGTCGACACACATTAAGCGTCTTGAACAGATTACACATCAAAATAGATTATTAATAGCTGAGGTATTAAGAATTAAGAATTTAGAATGAATATTATGTATGTTTGTATTGTGTGATAATGGTTTTTTTATTACCATTGATTTGTAATAGTTATTGATAAAGCTAAACAAACAATAATTATTATATGTTACGTATATAAATGTTTGTTCATTCTCTTACGTGACGATTATATTATCTTCGTATAACTTTTAATGAACGAAACAAAAACGTATTATTTTCATATAGTTTATTCGAGGAAAAGTTTATACGAAACAGAAAATATCGAAACCGTTTTGAGGATTACCTTGGAGTCGGAATGAACGTGTAGAAACAACAACAAGAGCGTATCTCAACCGAGCCAATTC
This sequence comes from Artemisia tridentata subsp. tridentata, assembly GCA_021014915.2. Taxonomy (NCBI): domain Eukaryota; kingdom Viridiplantae; phylum Streptophyta; class Magnoliopsida; order Asterales; family Asteraceae; genus Artemisia; species Artemisia tridentata. The sequence goes on from CP139506.1 coordinate 52,001,619, forward strand.
TACTACCAGGTACCCTTTCGAAAAATATTCACCATGATCTACTTCTTCTTCACTTTCCCTTGTCGTGCCTTTTAGACAATAGAATGAATTCATTGTATTTGGTTCTTTGATGTGGGTGTTGCCTTTCAAGGAGTTCGAAAGGGCAAATGAGTGAATGAGTTAATTTCGTTTAATAAATAACGAGATAGGGCAAGATGAAATTCAAGGACATTATTTGTTGATTGATTAGCCGAATAATTTATTACCCAATAAAGGAACGTGTGATTAGAGTAAATAGAGGAAACCGTGTGTTGTGATTTGTGTTAATATGGCAAGACCCAAATTAGTGGAAATCAAATTAATTGTGTTCTTATTCCTTCTTCTTATCTTTAGGCCGAAATTTTTGAAGCTAGGCAAATAAATGGGTCGACTAACATAATAGATATAGGGATTATTTTTTTTATTTTTATATTTTTTTTTCTTGGTGACATTTAAATTATAATGTAAGGTTTATATTAAGTTAACTTTGTTAGGTAACTTAGGCTAAGTTCCAAATAATGTTACTTATATAATTTTCATAAGTTCTTAAAATTTCAAACTAGAGGGCATTTTAGTCATTCCGGATTGTGTAATTTTTGGGGTTTTACAATTCTACCCCTCTAAAAGAAAATTTTCGTCCTCGAAAATTGAAGTGAAACAAAACGGAAAACATAACGGACCGTGAACGAAATATGAAATGACTAGTTTCTCATGACTCGATCTTGTCGATTCAAATAGCTTCGGCTTCTTCAGAAAAGACATGCTATACCGAATCCAGATAAAAAGAATAATATACTAAACGTAACAAATGATAATCGTATTTTCTCTGAAGAGATACAGGGAATACGTAGGATTTGACGGGTATATCGTCCGTCGAATTTGATTAGACAATTCAGGTGGGAACGTACAGAAAACAGATTTGTTTGATAACATCAAACGGCAGACGGCTCTACAACAGAACCTTAGATTCTTGCCGGAAATATAGAGATCAGCAAACGCATATCGAGAATCCAAACGTATCAAATCGTACGGCGATAGGGCAGATCGAACGTATAGGTAGAATGAATCCTAAAGTCTCAATCAGATATCAGAAATTCTAAGGTTTCTAAGGCACTCCTCGAAATATCCTATGATCACAATGAGGGTACGTCATATGACGTAAGTATTATCACGTTAGCTACTCGTCATAATACCAGCATCATATGAGTATACCTTCATGATGGTCATACTTTATCTCAAGTCGAGAACAAGCATCTATCAACCACCTAGCAGTCCATTCTACACCCTAGGGTTGGTCCAACTCGGTCATCACTAAAATTCAAAAAAATCAAGGATACAGATCGTACAAATAACGTAACGGAATTAATAAGAATCAATGAAGTACGTCGTCCAAGGCGTCAGGTCTTTCACAATACATCAGAATTTTCATACAAAACCGTCATCCAACATACGCAGAAAAACACCAAACGGAAATATTAACGGAGAACCCGAATCATTCGAAAGATCTTGTCATCAGGTAACGGGAGCTTAAGTGGGTTAAGCAGAAGTGAACACGCCATCAATAACTTCGTCCTTCACGAAAGCAACTCATCCAACCACAAATGATCATTCCAAAATTTTCCACTCGAATACATGATTTCAAATCTCTTCCAAGTCTGAGTAGTCTGTCTACGCTTGTCCATCTGATCATACGGTGAGAAGGGGTGATAAAATTGAGTCTGGTCCCTCAAGCCTTTGGCACTTTTTCTTGAGACTGTGATGGGGTAATGTGGATTTCTGGCATGATTTTTAAATCTCTTCATCATCCAGTCTGCTTCCGCTCTCAATTCATCTTAGTACAACCAAGATGAATAGGGAAGTGAGACTGCATGTCTTCATCAGCTCCAGGCTCACCATCTTGACTAGAATTTCTTCTTCTGCATCGCTAATGTCTTCACTCTTCAGGGTAGCTGCCGTTGTTGTCAACTCCAGGTCCGGCAGGGAAAATAATAGTGATAGCCAAGGTTTAACAATACGTAATTGTAGTAGGGAGTTCGAAATTGTTTCAAACGCCAAAGGTGAGACATAGAGGGATAGTTGTCAATATTGGAATACTCCATCACCCAATTTCTTATTAGAATAGAATCGAAGTTTAACTAATCAAGGAAAGACAGATCACAAATCAAATCTTTATCATTCAAAAATGAGGGGAAACATTCTTATACTCGTGGTCACAACCACAAGACTTCTCATAGGGACAGAGATGGGTGAGACGAAATCAAATAGGGTCGGAAGATTTATAGACGTTTATCAAAGCAAAAGACAAATAACAAAATGTGTCAAGTACGTCATCGCCATGGAGATTCTCAGAATGCCCGAATAGGCATCAAGGTGATTAACAAAATGATCAGAGTGAAACGTGAGTCTTTATCAAAAGATTAACAAAAGGGATCTGAAAATAAGGATCAAACAGTGTCAGGTAATCATTATGCAATTTCAATGCCTTCATAATTTAGTGTTTCAAAACTTAGGTGGTGCAGAGCATAAACTTTAACTTTCCAAAAGTGGTATCAACAGGATCTAACCAAAAGCAAGGCACGAATCAGAGTGATGCGGAAACAAAGATATTTAAGCAGATGCCTTGTAGTCTACCCATTCCTCACCGGTCAAAACTTAGGTTTTTTCATAAGTTCTTAAAATTTCAAATTAGAGGGCATTTTAGTCATTCCGGATTGTGTAATTTTTGGGGTTTTACAATTCTACCCCTCTAAAAGAAAATTTTCGTCCTCGAAAATTGAAGTGAAACAAAACGGAAAACATAACGGACCGTGAACGGAATGTGAAATGACTAGTTTCTCATGACTCGATCTTGTCGATTCAAATAGCTTCGGCTTCTTCAGAAAAGACATGCTATACCGAATCCAGATAAAAAGAATAATATACTAAACGTAACAAATGATAATCGTATTTTCTCTGAAGAGATACAGGGAATACGTAGGATTTGACGGGTATATCGTCCGTCGAATTTGATTAGACAATTCAGGTGGGAACGTACAGAAAACAGATTTGTTTGATAACATCAAACGGCAGACGGCTCTACAACAGAACCTTAGATTCTTGCCGGAAATATAGAGATCAGCAAACGCGTATCGAGAATCCAAACGTATCAAATCGTACGGCGATAGGGCAGATCGAACGTATAGGTAGAATGAATCCTAAAGTCTCAATCAGATATCAGAAATTCTAAGGTTTCTAAGGCACTCCTCGAAATATCCTATGATCACAATGAGGGTACGTCATATGACGTAAGTATTATCACGTTAGCTACTCGTCATAATACCAGCATCATATGAGTATACCTTCATGATGGTCATACTTTATCTCAAGTCGAGAACAAGCATCTATCAACCACCTAGCAGTCCATTCTACACCCTAGGGTTGGTCCAACTCGGTCATCACTAAAATTCAAAAAAATCAGGGATACAGATCGTACAAATAACGTAACGGAATTAATAAGAATCAATGAAGTACGTCGTCCAAGGCGTCAGGTCTTTCACAATACATCAGAATTTTCATACAAAACCGTCATCCAACATACGCAGAAAAACACCAAACGGAAATATTAACGGAGAACCCGAATCATTCGAAAGATCTTGTCATCAGGTAACGGGAGCTTAAGTGGGTTAAGCAGAAGTGAACACGCCATCAATAACTTCGTCCTTCACGAAAGCAACTCATCCAACCACAAATGATCATTCCAAAATTTTCCACTCGAATACATGATTTCAAATCTCTTCCAAGTCTGAGTAGTCTGTCTACGCTTGTCCATCTGATCATACGGTGAGAAGGGGTGATAAAATTGAGTCTGGTCCCTCAAGCCTTTGGCACTTTTTCTTGAGACTGTGATGGGGTAATGTGGATTTCTGGCATGATTTTTAAATCTCTTCATCATCCAGTCTGCTTCCGCTCTCAATTCATCTTAGTACAACCAAGATGAATAGGGAAGTGAGACTGCATGTCTTCATCAGCTCCAGGCTCACCATCTTGACTAGAATTTCTTCTTCTGCATCGCTAATGTCTTCACTCTTCAGGGTAGCTGCCGTTGTTGTCAACTCCAGGTCCGGCAGGGAAAATAATAGTGATAGCCAAGGTTTAACAATACGTAATTGTAGTAGGGAGTTCGAAATTGTTTCAAACGCCAAAGGTGAGACATAGAGGGATAGTTGTCAATATTGGAATACTCCATCACCCAATTTCTTATTAGAATAGAATCGAAGTTTAACTAATCAAGGAAAGACAGATCACAAATCAAATCTTTATCATTCAAAAATGAGGGGAAACATTCTTATACTCGTGGTCACAACCACAAGACTTCTCATAGGGACAGAGATGGGTGAGACGAAATCAAATAGGGTCGGAAGATTTATAGACGTTTATCAAAGCAAAAGACAAATAACAAAATGTGTCAAGTACGTCATCGCCATGGAGATTCTCAGAATGCCCGAATAGGCATCAAGGTGATTAACAAAATGATCAGAGTGAAACGTGAGTCTTTATCAAAAGATTAACAAAAGGGATCTGAAAATAAGGATCAAACAGTGTCAGGTAATCATTATGCAATTTAAATGCCTTCATAATTTAGTGTTTCAAAACTTAGGTGGTGTAGAGCATAAACTTTAACTTTCCAAAAGTGGTATCAACAGGATCTAACCAAAAGCAAGGCACGAATCAGAGTGATGCGGAAACAAAGATATTTAAGCAGATGCCTTATAGTCTACCCATTCCTCACCGGTCAAAACTTACGTTCCTATGGGGAGATCCTAAAGAAATTTTTCAAAGGTTGCTTTACGAGCGCCTACAGAGAAACTTAGTGGTCCTAACTTACACAGGCCATGGGTAAATGTATTACGAATCGCAGCCTGTCTCTCTGATACCATAATTGTAACACCCCAACCCAGCAAGGGTAGAAGTATCACATTAATGGCTTCATATCCGATCAAACAAAGCATACTTCAATAGTAATACAATAAATTTCAAAGGTTACAAGTGAAATACTAACATTACAAGGTTAAAAATGAAACAAAACTAAATACTAAGTCTGCAATTGCAATCCTTCTAATGACTTCTACTTCAGAATAACTATCAAGGTCTTCTAAGTCCAAAAGTCTCTTCACTCATACCCAAACCCGTCGTCCTGCTTATAACCTGCCGCACACGAAAAGAAAACGTGCGGCTGAGCTTAAAAAGCTCAGTGAACAGATACATATACAAGGCAATGATAATGAAACAGAAATAAGGTATGGCACACTGGAAAATATCATAAGGTATAAACAATGTAAAGTTATAAGGAGTAGAGTAGGATAGTAATCCACCACGAGCCCAGAAACAGATCATATCATATCGTAACCATAATCTTCATAATCATATAGAGGGGAGACCTCTCAGATAATCAGATAATATGAGGGGTGTCCTCATTCTTCAAATGGAGTAGCTAGCTCCCAGAAATATGTGAAAGGCATGTATTGCACACAGTACCAGTCACCAGAACAGAAATCATATCATATATAGTTAACTCCACTAAACAGAACAGATCTAGGATGCATCCATACGCCCCTACCCAATCACATGCAGACCAAATCAAAGGGACGGTGTAACCAAATCACTAGGGCTACACACTAGTCATGCCAGTGGTGCATCACAGACACGGCCATGTTACCTTCATGGCTAGGGTCACAAATTTTGGCTCGGGTATCAAACTAAGAGTCAGGTGTCAAATCAAATCAGGAGGTCATATCCAAAGGTCCAAAATAGATAGTTCATAACAGACAGTTCAGATCAGATGTATCAGATATAATATGCCAAAGGCCAAATCAGAGTCTAACAGATCAAGGTTTACAAAGCAACGAATCATATCAAAGGTTCACAACAAAAGGGGACATAGCAATGGCTTGGGAAACTTAAACGAATCAGAAATCAAAATCATATCAAAGGAATAAGACACCCTTACTGAAAAAGGGCAGAATATCTGTACCTTAGACCGAGAAAAAACACAAGATCGGAAGCAAACTCCATCTTCAACGAATCTACACGAATTCATGATCTCTTTATTAATAACTTATTTTAAGTCAGATTGTTCATTTTAGTCGGCTTTCCATTATTAGTAACCTTTCCGAATTAAGTAAACTTTTATAAATTAGGGTGACAAAAGACCACTTGGTAAGCTTAAAGGTTCAATTTTACTAGTATCATAGTTTAGGGTTTAAAATGTAAATAATCCAAAAATTAAGGTTGAAAGCGTAATTTATTTTCATTTAACGTTGATATTTATGAATCTCAATGCTTTTAATTTGTAGAGGAATGAAAGGCACATGTGAAACTAGTTAATATATCGTTTACAAGTAAAAGATAAATAAGTTTCGTATTAAACTATTGTTGTCAATCATTTTAGACTTTTAGTAATGATCTTCTTTTGACAACGAAATCAAAATCGTATATACTTACCATTTAAACAAAAAGAACTTGCGTCGATTATATGTAGGAATTCTTTTCTTAATATATCATATCTCATCTTAAATTGATTTTGCTTTATTTTGTTACTCAGCTTTAAATGTGAAACAATATAAACATTACACATGCAAGACACAAGCTATAATACAAAATCACAGTCAACTCTTTCTTTCTTATATATCTGATTACAGAGCATGCACGTGAACAACTTTGTCTTTGTTTTAATACCACGAGACACACCATTGAACATCCACGAAAACGAGATACACAACCTCAACCTTTAACCCGTTTTGAATATGACTCATACGCATGTTATATAGGTTTAAATAACATTAAGTATTCATGTTTTCCAATCTCATGTTTGACCTACACACACACTGACAACTTTTATATATAAAATCAATATGCATTTTCCTCATTTATTTCCTGGGTTTATAACCAGCTCCTAGTACGTGTATATTAAGGACCATATCTTGCTCAAATTTCCAGATCAACACGTATATCACCACATGCTCGAATGCCCCAAAACGAAACCAAGTCGACACACATTAAGCGTCTTGAACAGATTACACATCAAAATAGATTATTAATAGCTGAGGTATTAAGAATTAAGAATTTAGAATGAATATTATGTATGTTTGTATTGTGTGATAATGGTTTTTTTATTACCATTGATTTGTAATAGTTATTGATAAAGCTAAACAAACAATAATTATTATATGTTACGTATATAAATGTTTGTTCATTCTCTTACGTGACGATTATATTATCTTCGTATAACTTTTAATGAACGAAACAAAAACGTATTATTTTCATATAGTTTATTCGAGGAAAAGTTTATACGAAACAGAAAATATCGAAACCGTTTTGAGGATTACCTTGGAGTCGGAATGAACGTGTAGAAACAACAACAAGAGCGTATCTCAACCGAGCCAATTCTACTACCAGGTACCCTTTCGAAAAATATTCACCATGATCTACTTCTTCTTCACTTTCCCTTGTCGTGCCTTTTAGACAATAGAATGAATTCATTGTATTTGGTTCTTTGATGTGGGTGTTGCCTTTCAAGGAGTTCGAAAGGGCAAATGAGTGAATGAGTTAATTTCGTTTAATAAATAACGAGATAGGGCAAGATGAAATTCAAGGACATTATTTGTTGATTGATTAGCCGAATAATTTATTACCCAATAAAGGAACGTGTGATTAGAGTAAATAGAGGAAACCGTGTGTTGTGATTTGTGTTAATATGGCAAGACCCAAATTAGTGGAAATCACATTAATTGTGTTCTTATTCCTTCTTCTTATCTTTAGGCCGAAATTTTTGAAGCTAGGCAAATAAATGGGTCGACTAACATAATAGATATAGGGATTATTATTATTATTATTATATTTTTTTTTTCTTTGTGACATTTAAATTATAATGTAAGGTTTATATTAAGTTAACTTTGTTAGGTAACTTAGGTTAAGTTCCAAATAATGTTACTTATATAATTTTCATAAGTTCTTAAAATTTCAAATTAGAGGGCATTTTAGTCATTCCGGATTGTGTAATTTTTGGGGTTTTACAATCTTTTATGTTTACCAAACACTATTAACTGATTATTTGAGTTCCCCAACCGTTGATATGTTTCACTTCCTGAAACGTTTACTGCATGTTAAGTAAGATTTGCCACAAATTCAAGGCATAAACGATGATATGAAGTTTTGCTCAAAACGTGTTAAATGGGAGTCCGTAAATCTTTTGCCTGGTAAGTGGTTCAATTTTGTAAGAAATGTTTCCTTTGACTTCCAAGGTCAAATATATGCTCTTAAGATATTTATATACCTTTATTTTGAGATCTTTACCACAAGTAAAGCTATGTTGATGGTATCCGTTATACAAAGGTTTAAAAGCTAATCGTTTGAGTCTAAATGTTAAACTTGTCCTTATTTTGATGTAGAACAGTACTATAAATGCAAGTGCATCCATTGTTGTATCATGCTGAAATGGATAATAACATGTGATAATTTCCAGGGTTTGTTCTAGGAATGAAATATTGGATGCGAGTAATGTTTGCCTGTTTGGTATCTAGCCATCAGCTCATGAAGAGTGGCTTTAGAGTTGTAATGCATCTATTTAATCATTTGGTGTAAAATAAATATCTCACATATGTGTATTATAATCTTAAGTATTGGCAGAATTGGTTGTTAACTTTTCTGTTTGCTATCTATGATTTAGGAGCATCTTGATCACAACAAAAGGCTTTGCTTTCGGGATCTTTATATTGTGCTTCAAGCTATTCTTTATAGATAATGATAAACAAGACCTTGATCTCCCATGGGGTAAGCTCAAATTAATTAGCAGTTTCATTAATATATTCTCATTTGTCAACGTATTGTTGATTTACATCACCCCAACAAGCAACAACGAAACACCCCTTATATGTCAGCAAACAACATGTCCAAACATCCTATTTTTGACAGCAACAAGTCAACAACATAACATCAACATACCACAACCAAACACCCCTTTTATGACAACAAATAAATGTACAAAGGGTGCCTATTAAAACAAATAAGTGAAATGTTGTGTGTGAAAGCTTGATGTAAATAACATTACACATACATTACAAGCATCCTTCAAAGCCTGGAAAAGGTACTTGAGGCAAATAAAAAGAGAGCACATGGCTAATGAGGTTTGTTTCTTATAAGTAGTAGTTAATGGTTGTTGATTAGTATTTTTTCGCTAAGATAGTTAAAAAATGAAGGCAAAATGTGAGAAATATACAGTTGGGTGCAACTAACTTGGCTGTTGTAGAATGGTTTTTATATACTCTGAATGGAGTAAATCTTTGTTGATTGGCTGTTATGAAATGGGTTGCATGTTTTAGTTGAATTTTTCTCAATTTTCGTTTTTGCAACAATTGCAAAAACTAATTGCAGATTTCCATTAGAATAAAAAACCATGCTGCCACTTACTTTGAACTCATCGTAGGAGCTACTGTTATTCGGATAAGTAGATCACGAGATAATCCTGTTATTTGGCATAGTTATTTATGATACTGTTAAATATATGTAAACAATCCATACTGAATTATTCTACTATGTTGTATATTGGATTTATCTCCTGTCACTGAGTATGTACTTTTCCTAATCTTATCCATACAAGATATATTATACTAAGCAAATTCGTCTTCTTTAAAAATACCAACCTCAATCGTTCAATCACAAACGGGTATGCAATTGCCAATTGTTAACATGTTATGGCGAATTTGTATTTATTCACCACTATATTTTCATGCAAGTTTCGATGCGAGGGGTATTAAAAAACTTAAATATGCAGTGGAGACTGCGCCCAACCCATTTCGTGTTTCAAATAAATTGAGAATACAATAACCAAATTCTGCCAGTATGGGGACCGATCGCCATGGTTATCAATCTTGTTGCACATAAGCTGCTTTGATGCTCTTTGACTTGAGGAGCATACCATATCTGCTATTAGTTTTAGCTTTTGTATTCCGTATCACTTAGAAAATGTATACATGGACTGAAAATTCAATTATTTCATTCTTTTACAGAAAACTAATTGCAGGAGATTGACACGTAGGGTTTCAGATTCTTGGAGGAAAAAACGATCTTAGCACAAGAAAGTTGTATATATGTACTCATGAACAAAGGTAAATTCATGCTGTAAAAGTGGGGTTCCACTAACAGAGGAACGTGTTGGAGTAGACCTCATATTCGAGCAAGGAGACAGTATCACGGTATATTATATAACTTACACCCATCGTGTTTTTTATGTTAATTTTGCTGACATGGGTAGAAACGGGGCATGTCGGACTGGCTTTATCAATAACACCATTATGTTTAAAAATTGTCAGTTTGTGATATAAGCTACTTCTCTCCCGTCAAAAGGTAACATAAATTTGTTTTATAAAAGAGTGAATGTTTAGTATGACCAATAAAGGATTGGAAGAAATGTTTTTACAAATATATAAGGATCAATTTTCTTCAGATTATTGTTCATTTCTTATAAATATATTTCCTTTTTATTACTATAACCGAACTTCCTGGTGCCTCTTTGTTAAAAATTAAACTTATGAAACCTTATACATTCTTAACAGGAAAAAAAAAATCTAAAAAACAGTGACAACCTACATTTGAAAGAAAATAAATGAGCTAAAGAGAAGAAGAAAAAGGGTACAAAGGAACTACGGTGAAACCATGCGAGTATGCATTAGTAGCTGTGTGGGATTATGTATAGGTAGTAATGTATTTTTCACATTTTATTAATTAGCATAACAGTACTTAGTAGGAAAAAAGCATAACAGTTCTTGGTTAGCCAAAAAAGTTATTCTTTAGGGTTGGGTAACGGGTCACAATGGATACATACCAGGATACGAAGTTCCATTTTGATTATTTATATTTATATATTTTGGTTCCTGTTTTATATAGGATGACGCATTTTAGAAGTGTATGAACACAGGTGCATCCGATGATGAACCTGATGATATGACAGCGGTTGGTTGTTTACATATCATTAGTAAGTTTAGATCTTGCAAATATTACGGTTCTTCTATGTCTTGCAGGCGTAGATCTCAGAGCAGCAAAAGTCGGTGAAATTTAACTTCTAAATTATAAAGCAAAGCATGTATTGAAGGTATATGAACCATCTTTGTTTGTTTTATGATCTTTTGATAATGATGTAGTTGGGTACTTAATGAGTATAAATGCGTGCAGGAGTATATAAGTTGCCTAATAGATATTTGTGTGACTATTGTTAAAGATAAAATGGGAACGTTCTAGCAGATTTAGGAGATAATTACAATGTTATATTCAATTTTTCATAGAACTGTTCTGGTTGTTCTTTTCCTGTTTGAAGTGTAATCGTTAACTGCGAGACTAGCTACACATAAATTCTAATGACCAAAAAGAACTTTTTTGTGTGTGAATTAATAGTAGACATTTTCTTTAATAATCAGAAGCATGAGATGTATTCCATACATTATAAACTTACATTATGGTTGTCAACTTGATAGGAAATGGACATCACAGTGTGTTATGGACCCAAGGCAGCGAATATGGTCACGCATGATTGAGGCCATGGCAATGGAGACGAGTATTTTGCTGAGAACTGATTGATACAAAGAGGTAATTTCAATAACTCAAATTTAGGATAATTTCATTAAAAAACAATACTTACACGTCATTAAAAAAACTAAACTCGCTCTTGCATATGGTATTAAGATAGTATGACAGTGGCGTCATGCGTAAATGACGTATGTCTTAGACCACAAAAGTGCGAATTACGCACAAACTCACTGTGATAATGAGTTCCAGGTTTAATAATGAGTTCCTTATGTTTATAGGCTAAGAAATACTTTGTATTAGTATAGGTAAAGATAAAAGACAACTACACATTATCGTTGATGGCGGAACCCGTTGAACTTTCCCAGCTAAATAGGTCAGTTCTTAGTTCTAATCGGGAACAAGTATTACTGTGTGACATGAGCATTGGGATCCAAGCACTATGAGAGAAAATTATGTATTACAGTGTTAAGCTTTGTTATTACATATTACATAGTAATAAGTTATGTTCTTGATGCCACTTTTTATATTTAGCAAGGCAATGGATTCACTCTTCATAGACGAAACATCGTCGCAGCTACAACTAAAGAAAAAGAAACCCATTAATTGGAAACTGAGTATGCAACATATTTCCAGATTTTCTCTTTAAAGAACACAAATACTAAATCAGCTCATGACGTCATGAGCTTAATGAATGTATTATAGACTAGCTTTTATTAGTGTTTGAGGCAATTTTATAATTAATATTAAATCTACATTGTTTCAAAAATCTTTTTTCTTCATATGTTATAGGTACTATTGTGTGTATTTCACCATGGATATAATATAACTATGCACGTATAAAGGTAACAAATTTCTCTTGGCTACTCCGTTCTAACGTTTAATTTTGAAGATCAATTATTACTTCTTCCACGCCACAACAATAAAGACAGATTCTTTCTTTAATATAGTTAATTGTGATATATATTGATGTGTCTTTGCATGTATAGCAAACTGGTGGGTATGTCTTCAAAAATTAAATCGTTTTATATATATACACTCTGTTTACTTTATAATAATGCAACGCAAACATGGATGGATCCAACATTTTATGTTAAATTGTTAAGCCATATAAAATCAATAAAATGTAAAATTCAAAGATGATGCTAAGCAGGTAAGCTGAGATACGACTACAAGTTCTATATCTAATGCTTGCGATGGCCAACTTATAATGTAATCATCTCGTGGATACTAAAAAACTTTGACAATATCTTTGTAACTTTACATGAACATAGCTTTAGTATACTTTACATGAACATAACTTTAGTAGGTGCACCAATGATGTATTTGCAGCACCATGGTTGATCTCAAATTTGCTTCTATGCAACATCTTTTAAGCATGTCTAGACATGTTCATAAATAACTCTTTTAACCCAATTTGGTTTAAGAACTATAATATGTACTATTCATCCGATAACTTCTTGAATTATGACTTTTTGAAGCTTAACTCAAGTAGAATCGATTGATTATATTATAGGATGCAACCGTCTAAAGGGAAATTTGGTTTATTTCGTCTACTGTGACAAATCGTAATTTCAGGTCCTTTTTCAAACTTCAGAATTTTACTATTCATCGATTACTATTCACCATTTCACTATTCATCATTTTTGAAGAGAGTTTGCGACTTTGAGATGTTTTCAAAATTTTACTATTCACAAAACACTATTCATTCCCTGAGGGAAAGCACTATTCATGGTCACTATTCATCAGTACGTAAACTAGGTTTACGGATATTAAAAATTCGCGTAACCGTTAGGGTTTAGCTGCGAATTCATGAAACATCATTAAGGACACGTCATATAGACTAGAGTAGTCTACATATCATCAGTAACATCGTCTGCATATTAGGTCATGCACGGGTCTGCATAATTTCCATTAACGTATGGTTATTTATTTAATAAACGTTACCACTCAGTCTTTACTACGAATAATATACCCGACACTCCCGACAATGATCCTAATATATTTTCATACTCAAAATAATGATATAAAAGTTATATTACTAATTTACCCGGTGTTTTGAAACCGTTTGCTATATTTTCCGGTAAACGCCTATAACTACGTCGGATCATGATATCTCAACACGACAATTATTTTAGCACCCGATTCTTATCAGGAATGTGATTTCATAAATTTTACAACGTCGTCATATTTTATTTGGTACCGTTAAAATTCATTTCTAGCTAACTCGGTACCCGGTATCACTTAAAACTCACAATATCTAACTTAATCTTACACTAAAGTCAAGAGATACTTACACACTCCAAACCATCCCATGTTGCCCCCCCCCCCCCCCCCCTCCATACCAATCTCTTATTGAGTGGTATGTTTTGTAGATTATTAGACCATGTGATGTGTAATGTGTGTAACAGTTGATGGGCATTGTGTGACATATGGGTTTTGGAAGAAATAATGTATAAACATCTTAAAGACAGGTTTTTTTTTTTTTTTTTTTTTTTTTTTTTTTTTTTTTTTTTCTTAAATAAAAATTGCCAAAAAAGGTACACTGTTTATTCATGAATTATATTTATTGTGCACAAACTTTTTTCAAATATAAGTTTTTCAAAAACAATATGATCGTTTTCTTTTTCCTATAATAAAATAATAAGACGTTTCGGTATCTTAAGATAAAAACAAAATTTTATTTTATTGATTCATTGTAATAAAATTCGAATATACTAAATATTAAGTATCACAAACACTACATTATATCAAAACTTATTTAGAGTATGTGTTCCAAATTATAAATATATCATTTTTTAAAACTTCAACATTTGTAAAAAATTAAAAATTTGTATTTCAACAAAAATAAATATGTTAACCCATATTAACAAAAAAATATATATATAATAAAAACAAATTAAATAAATAAAATAAAAAAATATTGCCATACTTTATACATTATACCTTCCATAATGTCAACATCTTTTATCCTATGTTTTAATTTAAAGTTCCAATACTTTAAACATCAAAACACCAAAAAAAAAAAACTCAATCACAAATAATCAATAATTACAAATACTTAACGACCATCTAATATTAAGCAACAAATAATTACAAGTCATGCCCGCCCATCGGGCGGGCTTAGAAAACTAGTATATATATATATATATATATATATATATATATATATATATATATATATATATATATATATATATATATATATATATATATATATATATATATATATATATATTATGTGTTAAAGTGGGATGTTGAATGGTGTCGAGAGATGATGAGGTAAAGACGGAGATGAATGCTAACGGCGATGGGAGTTTGTTTCATCTATAGTTTTCTTGCGCGAAGGTTCAAATTCTACTTCTATGTTGATCCACTCAACTCACTTCTCTTCATCACCATGAGTTTTGTGATAGTGGACATAGAAGATTTTCATGTTGAACGTTAGAGTTCAAGAGAGCCAAGGGGGGGAAGAAAATGTTCGAGAACGAATAATTTCTTTTAGTTCTAGATAATCAACTAATGACGTATCTAGGTTGTGAGAGGATATATATACTTATATTATATACTAATATTACTATACATATGTATATATATATATATATATATATATATTTAGATATATGTATAAAAGGATTACACACTATCAAGCACATAAGTATTAACTAAACTAAGCATTTTAGACTAATGGGGGCATGCAGTTAGCTAGTTCATTAATCTAAGCATATAATCTAGTAGAGAGCATGAAAGAGAGGCGTACCTTTTAGTCTTCAATAAATAGTCTTCAAGCACTTCAAAGAGTTTGTATTGACTTATAGAAGCCAATCATAGATGAGATACCGAATTTCCCGATGAGTTGACAATTTAGCCACTTGGTCCCCATTGTCTAATTGGTCCATAGTTGTTTGGACCAAACATGGTTTGCAATTGACTAGGATGTATATATGGTGGAGGCATTCCCCAAGGATTGAAACTTGGTGGATTTGAATAATTCCACATTGGGTGATTATTATTATGGAGGTTTTGTCTATTTTGGTTTCTTCTAGGTTGAGGAGTTTTAGGCCGAGGGTGAGGACTAAGTGGTCTTCTAGGAGGAGGTGTTTTTGACCTTAACTTTGGTTTAGAATATCCTACTTCGGTTTTTAAAGATGGTTTGTAGAAAATCTTTACTTCCTCATTGCTAGCAATGGGTATTTTTCTATCTTTCATAAGTATGTATTTAGGTTTTGACTCTAAAGATTTTTGCTTACTAGATTCACATTCAAACTTTACATTTTTAGTTTCACTAGTTGAAGCCTCAGTTGAATTAAATCCTAACCCGGTTTTATCTCCTGATATTATTTGGACACTAATTATTTTCTTAAGTGAATTACTACTATTTTCAAATTTGTTGAGTTTGCAAATTTCTTCCTTAAGTTTTTCGTTTTCATTTTTAAAATCTTGACATGTTCTACACTCTACAAAAACTTCTTTACCCTTTTCTAAATGGTGTAGTTTAAATTTTAATTCAAGTATTTCGTTTTCTAGTTGGTTATTTATGCGTTTTAGTGATTTGTTTTTAGTCATTACTTTTTGACCTAATTTGCATAATCTATTATATTCACTATCTAAGTCTTTTTCGTCTAATGATAAATTTTCATCACTAAAGTATTCGGTTTCAGAATGTACCTCACTTGATGTCTTAGCCATAAGACACTTCTCCTCCTTTGTGGTTTCTTTCTCATCTTCATCACTATCACTCCAAGCTCCTCCAACGAGTGCCTTTTGATTTTGCTCCTTTGACATCATTGGACATCTTCCGATGAGGTGATTTGGATCACCGCATTTAAAGCACTTCCTCTCGCTCTTGCTAGTTTTGTCATCTTTATTTCTTTGGAATGCCTTTCTTTCGTCATGTGGTTGTCTAACGAATCTTCCTCGTCTTTTGAAGAATTTCTTGAAGTCTCTTACGGCCATGGCATATTCTTCGTCATCACTTTCGGAGGTTGAGCTATCCTCGTCACTAGATTCTTTCCTAGCTTTCAATGCAATTGACTTGCTTTGCTCTCTTTTTTCCTTTGACCATCTCGGAGTCTTTCTTTATTATTGCTTCGTAGACTTTCAAGTTGCCGATCAACTCGTCAAGTTGAAGAGTTGACAAGTTCTTCGATTCTTCAATCGCCGTAACTTTAGCCCGCCATTTTGGATGAAGAGCCCTAAGAAATTTCCTAACAAAATTCTTACTAGAAAAACTCTCATCAAGTGCTTTTAAACTTGTGATGATAGTGTTAAACCTAGCAAAAGCATTATCAATTGATTCCTCTTCCGGAATCGTAAATTGTTCATATTGTTGAACAAGAAGATCTATTTTATTATCTTTGACTTGACTATTACCTTGGTGAGTTATTAGTAAAGAGTTCCAAATTTCTTTTGCGGTTTCACACATAAAGATTCTTTCGTATTCTTTACGCGGTAACGCATTATAAATAACCATTTTTGCTTCATTATTTTTAGCAAGTTTTCTTTTTAAATCATCATTTTGTTTTTCAAAAGGTACTATTTCATCCTTTTTAGTTTCCGAATTATTTTGAATAGGTAAAAAATCACCATTAGTAATAACATGCCAAAGATCTAGATCTTTTGATTTCACATAAGTTTCGAATAGATTTTTCCAATAAAGAAATCCATCACTTTCAAATAGTGGTGGTCTTTGCATAGATTGCCCTTCTAAATATTTTTCAGATTCCATAGATCGTTTCAAGTTTTAAAATACAATTTATTTTAAAAATCTTGTTTGACGTGGCTCTTGATACCAATTGTGGAAAACTAGAAGGGGGGTTGAATAGTTTTACGTCTTTTTAATTTTATTGTGAAAACCTTTGTTTACTTTTTAAAACTTTGATTCGATCTTATGTGAATTCAACTCTTGAACAATATGAACAAATATAAGTAAATGTAAATAAACAATGCAAGTAAAGTAAATGAAATGAAATGAAAGATAGAGATGGAAAGATCAAACCACAACACAAGGATTTATAGTGGTTCGGCTACAAGGACACCTTCCTTGCCCTACTCCACTCTTCGAGTCACCTTCTCGAGAGTTCTCTTCACTATGTCAATAAACTCCCTTATGGCGGAGAAAACCTTACACAACTTTCGCTTACATCGGTTTAACGACACAAAGCTAGATGTCGGGTTCTAATCGTAGCTAGAACCAATCTCACAACTTCTACACGACTTCTTCACGACTTATTCACAACTTCTTCACGACGGCTTCACAACTTCCTCATGACGGCTTCATAACTTCTACACGACGGCTTCACAACTTCTGCACTACTTCTTTACAACACCACTATTTACTTACACTTTGATCTACTAATTACAACTACACAACACCTTATCAAATACTTTACACAACTACACAATAATATGAATTAAACTATAATACTTCTTCTCTAGTTGTTGAAGGAGTATTCTTCTTTTGCACTTGGATGATAGAAGCTTGGATCACTTAGAAACCAATGCTTAAGAATATATGATCAAAGGATTTAGAAAGGATTTAGAAAGATGAGAAGAGATTTAGAACAGAAGGTTTGGGGTGCAAAAGGTGAGGAAAAAGTCCAGGATTAGTCCAGTATTTATAGGCAAAAATTGACAGCTGGAGGAGCGGGGCGGTCCCCTTAATTAGGGAGCCGGTCCCCTTAATTATTAAGGAGGCCGCCTAGGTAATTAAGGGGGCCGCCCCTTATATCCGTTGCCCAGTTTTGTCTTTTTGTGGGGAAGGTTTTTCTGGAACATTTTTGCCATTTTTGGTTGAAAATTTGAATTCATAAATTTATTATGGATTAAACATTTTCCTTTAATTTCCAAAAATGATTTTGTAAATGATAAAAAATGTTTGTGTCATTTTATAAAAAATCAAGTGATTAAGAAAATGTTCATTTGATCATATAATGCATTAAGCATTTGTTTATTCATACCTTAAGTGATTGAGTTGTAGAAGTGACTATTTACAACTAAATACTTGTTTATTTAGTAAGTTTATGTTTAATGAGTTTACATTTTGTGATTATCAAAACATAGAGATATCAAGAAGTATTAATAATGTTTTTAGGCATTATTTATATCAACAGGTTTTCATCATATGATCAT
Organism: Artemisia tridentata subsp. tridentata; assembly: GCA_021014915.2. Classification (NCBI taxonomy): domain Eukaryota; kingdom Viridiplantae; phylum Streptophyta; class Magnoliopsida; order Asterales; family Asteraceae; genus Artemisia; species Artemisia tridentata. The sequence goes on from CP139506.1 coordinate 52,020,321, forward strand.
GATATGATCATATGATGATATAGGAAGGAAGATGGGTAAGTTTAGATGGGTTTTATAACCCTTGATTATGGTGTGTTGTGTTAATGGGTTTTGATGATGGTTATGGTTTAGGAAGTAATGATGATGATGATGATGATGGTAAAAGATGAAGATGATGATGATGATGTTATTGATAGCCTTAGCTTGGACTCAAGGTAAGTAAACCGGTATAATGTAAAGTTATAATGATTTCTACGCATTATGTGTTATGTGGCTTATGTGTTAAGGTTATGGTTTTTTAGCATAATGGTAGTTATGTGTAAGAGGTTATAAGGTTAGTGGATGTGTTAGATGAGTGTGGATTAAGGAAAAAGGAAGGTTAAGGCTTAAGTGGTTAAGGTATGTGCTTATGTTTAATATTGTTGGATTAATGGTTGTATAATGTGTAATGTGTTGAATGAAGTATAATGTTAAGTTATACCCGTTTTACTTACTAAGCATTCATGCTTACGGTTTAAGTGTTTAATGTTTTGTAGGTTTGTATGTGACGGAAATTGTAAGCTTGAGCTAAGGATAAAGGTTTACTAATGTGGAAGATAGAAGGTTTGATATGTGTAGGAGCTAGGTAGAATACCGAGCTCATTCAAGATGGTACCCCCGTGATTCAATTAATGGTTTGTAAAGTGGAGTCAAGCGTTAAAATGTATATTAATGGTGTCATAACGATTTGGTGGTCTAACGGTGTGTCAAAGTATGTTTTAAGTGTTTATTGTGAAAGTTAAAGGAGCGTTTGGTTTAAGTATAAATGTACCCATTTTGGGTGGTAAACGGGTCAAATGTCTTTGGAATATGTCTTGTATGTTAAAGTAATGATAATGGTCAAGTTTGGTGGGAAAAGAAAGTGGTATGAGTAGTTTGTTGTGTAAATGGGTCAAAATGGGTTTTATGCATAACCCGTCAAATGTTGGATCAACTCTGTGGTTCGAAATTGTAGTCCTTAGTGTGGATCAAGATTTCAGTCCTGGATCTACCTTTTAGTTCGTAAAAATTAAACCTTATCATGGATCCATAGTTTTGACAAGGATCACCGTTTTGGTTCCATAATCTAGACCTTAGTGTGGAAAGTTTATAGATTTTTATAAATGGTCGAAAGAGTGACAGGATGTCCGTAAAAGTCAAGCGTTTCCGCGTGTAAAGTTTTAAAAGTTTGGTAGAAGCGGACATGGGGTGTAACAACTTGGTATCAGAGCTTCGGTTTAAGTGAATTAGGTTTTCTTTAGGATTGCCTAGACTTAAACCACTCGTAGAAGCGTGGAACATAGGTGTAAGAAATGCGAAAGGTAAATGTTTAAGTTAGAAGAAGGAATATGTGATATGTTATGTGGACCAAAGTTGATAAGAGATGAATGTGTTTTATGTTTTAAAGTGTATGCGATGTAAGTCAGTGGAGGACTTGAAGCGTGTAAATGATTAGATGGCCGTGCACCTTGGTTGGTACCGATGATTATATTGTGAGTATATGAATGTTTGTTAAAGTAGTGGTAATGGAATGCGAGTAGCAATGCTAAGTGGTATTAGAGATGGGCTATTAATGAGTTAAAGTGTGTGATGCTTAAGTGCAAATGTGTAATGATGATAAGTGTGTTATGGTATGTAGTAACGACATTGTTGCAAGTGATACATTGATTGTTAAATGTTTAATAATAGTGAAAGTATAGAACGAGATGGAAGTATGGCGGTAAGTAAATGATGAAATTGAACGATATTGCTTAAGTACGTAAATAACTAAAATGAGATGAGATAAGGTATGAGAATAAGAATTCGTTGAGTTAATAACGCAAGAGAGAATGAGATGAATATGTATGAAGTTAAGGTGTTGTCCTGAGATTGTTATATCACGGCTAATGTGTCCCATTAGCGGTGATTATTATAACGAAAATGTTGAAGAATAAAACATGTTTAAAATGTGAAAGGATGGTAATTGAATGTTAATGAATGCATGTGTTAAAGTTGACGATATGTGTAAAGTCTATATGTAAAAGAGCTGTGTGGAAAACTAGAAGGGGGGTTGAATAGTTTATCGGTTTTAATTTCTTTTAAAAAATCTTGTTTTAAAAGTTTGCTATTGGAAACTTTGATTCGAACTCTATGTGTAATCAATCAACACCAATATGAACTACACACTAAGCTAACAAATGGTAAATAATAAAAGTAAAGAGTAGAGTTAGAAAGATCAAACCGAGACAAATGATTTATAGTGGTTCGGCTACAAAGCTCTTCTTCGCCCTACTCTACTCCCCGAGTACCACACTCGAGAGTTTCAAACACTATATCAACAACCTCCCTTCAGGCGGAGAAAACCGTACACGTCGCTTATCCTATTACCGACACTAAGCTAAATGTCGAGTGCTAATCTTAGCTAGCACCAATCTACCAAGGTCTACGTGACCAATCACACAAGCCCAATGGCTACAAGAGATCACCAAGATCTCAACACGATCACAATGATCAACACTCTCTCAACTAACACCAATCTATCGACCCTTGATCTTCTTGATCAATCACACAAGCCCAATGGCTTTAAGAGATATCCACTATCTCTATAAGATCACACTTGATCTTCACTCTCACTCACAAAAGATAAATAAACTTGATGTATGCTATGATACAACAAGGTTGTAACAAGTGTTACAAAAACCTAACAACTATAACTCTTGTATCTTCTTGAATACTTTGAGTTCTTCTCTTGCTAATGAAGAGGAATGATAACACCTTGTATCAACTTGGATACTTGTGTTCTTCTCTTGCTAATGAAGAGGAATGATAACACCTTGTATCAACTTGGATACTTGTGTTCTTCTATTGCTAATGAAGAGGAATGAAGAGGATCTCTTGGTGGATGATTGGATCACTCTTAAAACAAAAGAAAACTAATCTAAATGATCTAAAGAAGAGAAAGGTGTGAGAGGTTTAAACTCAGAAGTTTTTCTGTGTGAAAGGGTGCCTAAAATCTGTGAAAGGGGTTGGTATTTATAGGCAAAGAAAATCTGAACGTTACAGAAAAAATAGTACAGACGGCTCCACTAAACATGCCACGGCTCCACTAAATTTAGTGGAACCGTGGAGCCTTCCTAGACTAGGACGCTCCAAATTTTGTCTTTTCTGGTAAAAACTTATTTGGGGAAGGTTGGAGCTGATTTTGGGGGGAAAAATAGCTGTTGTGATTTTCAAACATATTTTTCTATTAAAACATTTCTTAATAATTCAAAAATAATTTGTCATATGTATTTTTGAAAAAAAATATTTTGTCCAATTAAAATGTGAACTCTCAAAACACAAATTCACTTCTTTGATCATTTGTCAAGTTGTAAATTTGTTCTAGAGTGATTTGCGTAGAAACGGGATCTTCCGATTAAAAACTTGTTTACGTTAATTTTAACGTAACGTGATTTCACATTTTGTCATCCTCAAAACGTGAAGTAATCGAAAGATATAAATAACGTTTTTAGAACATTATTTGCATCAACAAGTTGAATAGACTAAAGCGTAATGTAAAAATATGGAAATGATTAACGCGGGTTAAAGAATGTAAGTTAGAGTGAGAAGTGTAAAGACGTAGAAAATGTGTAAATGACTTAATAAGTGTAAGAAGAATGAATGGTGCCAATGAATGAATGAAAATTAACCTATGCAAGGTTTAAAAGTGGAAAGAGTCGGGTAGACTAAAGGGTAAGGTAAGAAGGTGAAAATGATTAAAGCGGATTTAGAATGTAAGATGATAAACACATAGAAGTGTGTATTTATAATAAGCAGGTTCATATGCTCTATGAGCTTGCGTTCACTAAATAAAATGGAGGAAATAATGTGTGTATGTTAAAATGTTAATAGCTTGGATCCAATGCTATAATGTGAAAGTGATAAAGTATGAATGTTAAAGATCCTTCGGGATGGATGTTAATGATCCTCCGGGATGAATGCTAAAGGTGGTATCCTTCGGGATGACCAAGTCAATGAATGTTAAAGAATCCTTCGGGATAAAACGTATTGCCTTCACCGGCAAAGATTATCTACATCCTTGGCATGTGTAATCGTCCCTTCGGGGAAAATGTTAAAGTAAAGTAGATCCAAGCTAGGAATGGAAAAGTTTAAATGATGAATGAAATGTAAAATGAAAATGAAAGGTTGAAAGTTAAAGCAAGTAATAGTAATGCGAGTGTTATGTCGGAAGTATGTAAGTAGGATGGTTTATGGTTTCTTTATTTAAATGGATTGGGACGCCTTTTCATTTGAATAAAGAAATTATGAATCACCGAACCAGGAGTTTGTATTTCTTGATTTACATCGTTTGGGACGCCTCTCCATGTAAATGAGGAAGTATGAATGAGTGGGCTTATGTGCTCCCGACATGGCATGAGTAGGGTGAAAGGGTAAAAGGGAGTCTAGGATGATTAGAAGTCATAAGGAGTTAAAATAGGTGGATTGATAATGAGTTGAATATCGACCCTAGGTGGGAAACGTCAAGTGAAGTATATGGTTTAGGTGTTAAAGTGTAAGTTGAAACGAATAAAGTTTTAAATGATGTGTTTGTTTGCAATGTGAAGTGGAGTAATGAATGCTAATAAACGCTAATATGGAATAAAAGCTCTATAAAATTATGAGAAGAAAAGTAAAGGCGAATGTAACGTGTAGTAAAATAGAAATGAAATAGTGGTAAGGTTGCGGTAAAAGTAGAAAGTTAATAAATAATTGAATTATGAGAAGTTAAGGGTGTGTAATGTTCAAGTGACATATAGTCCTTGACGGGAAAGTTTTGATGGAACTAGTTAAAAGGTTATGCGATAGACGTAGAAATGGTTAAATGGCATATATTAGTGGCAAGGATTATGTTTTAAATGACATAATGATTGGAAATAAATGAAATGATAGAAAGGTTAAGCTAGAAACGGAATGAGTTAAGGGTATGATGTGCGTATAGTGGACCTTGAATTGCAAGATCACTTAGATCGTTGCAACCTAAAAGGAATGAAGAACGGAAAGTGCTAAGAATGGGGGTAAAGCGAGACCGAGTTTGGTTAGAAATAGACGAGAGATTTCAGGGACGAAATCTAAATAAAGGGGGTAGAATTGTTAGACCCGTTCCCCAGGTACTTGTACCCCACCCTAGATGAAAGTGGACCAAATGCCTTATGTGATTGGCTAGTCAATGAATGTAAAGTTATAGTCAAACCCGAAAGTCAATTAATGGTCAATGAATGTATTGCATAGTTATTGAAAGTTTTGGGTGGCACAACTAGAAAGGAAAGAGACTTAAAGGACTAAAGTGGTAATAAGTGTTAAATATGTTATAAGTTATTGTGGCCAAAATGGAAGCAAAGAGACTTGAGGGGCTATTCTTTCCTTAAGCCCAAACTAGTGTCTAGCTATTATATATCCAGGAAGTTCTAGTATTTTCCATATTATTCAAGAGTGGTGTGGGATTGTTGGCTTAGAGAAAAAAAGGAAGGAAAAGTTAGATGATGACTTAAGATGAAGAAGATGAAGATCAAATGCCCATAGCCTTCCATAGCAATGATTTTCCAAGCAAGTATTATCCCTATCTTGATGTTAATGAGGCAAAGGTTAATGGGTTAAATGGGTTTTCATCATATGATCATGATATGATCATATGATGATATAGGAAGGAAGATGGGTAAGTTTAGATGGGTTTTATAACCCTTGATTATGATGTGTTATGTTAATGAGTTTTGATGATGGTTATGGTTTAGGAAGTAATGATGATGATGATGATGGTAAAAGATGAAGATGATGATGATGATGTTATTGATAGCCTTAGCTTGGACTCAAGGTAAGTAAACCGGTATAATGTAAAGTTATAATGATTTCTACGCATTATGTGTTATGTGGCTTATGTGTTAAGGTTATGGTTGTTTAGCATAATGGTAGTTATGTGTAAGAGGTTATAAGGTATAACACCCCAATTTTCGGAACGCAGCGGAATACAACATGGGGTGCTATTTATTAGTCACACCGTACAAGCATAGTAAACGAACTCAAAATAGAGACGTTTATAATAAAACATTCACATTTGATAAAATCAGAGTTAACGAAGTTAGGTCCCAAAAGTTTTAACCAGGACAAGAGTCCCAAAAGATATGTAATTTAAACACGAAATAGGTTTTGAGTTATTAAAAGTTCCATCAAGTATGAAATAACACGTGTCCATCCATCCATATCCTTGCACGCCCATCCAAGCATTAAACACTTACGAACCTGAGATAAAACATGCTAAAAAGTCAACACAAAGGTTGGGTGAATTCATAGAGTTTAATAAATAATAAGTTGAATACAAGATAATTCAGTTTTAAAAATACGATGGGCTACGTTGTTATACGCCCATACTTCAAATGACATGTAACGAATACAAGTCGTGTAATCAGATTATAGTATTGAGCTCATGACACCGAAACTTAACTGAAATAAAGTATGCCCTAAAGAGGTAAGTTTGCCAATTTACCAAGATATTCTCAATATTATGCTACCCGTTACAATGAGCGCTACTCACCCGGACAGGCTCGTCAAACCAAATATGCATATTCATAATATTAGCGCTTCCCATGGAATTAACGGTTCATGATGTTAGGGACTTTAAATAGCAAGAGATAACTCAATAACTATAATCATGTAATCGGGTCAAGCATACCAAAAACTACTTGTATTCAGTTTTGTAAAACTAGCATGTATCTCCCCCAATGGGTTTATAAACAGTTTAAGAGTTAAAGTGGGGCTATGAACTCACCGAAATCAAAAGTGAACAATCAAGTGAAGGAGTGAAGAAATAACCGCAAGAACTCTACGAGCAACCTAGAATATACACGCGTGTCTTAGCTTTTATGAATAATGATACAATCATTATTATATGCTATATAAATTACGATCTCAATTATGCTTGGTACATAAAGTTTAAATAAATATCAAGATTAACTTTAGCCCTTTTAAAATGATCTTTAAGTATGACATTTACATTTCTTACAAAAATTCAAGTGTTAAGTCTATAATTGTTTCTATGTCCAAAATAAGTCATGAAGGTTCAAGATTAGCCTAAGGTTCAAATTTAGCCCAATGGTCAACTTTTAGTCAAAAAGGTTCAAATTAAGTCTAAAGGTTCAAATTATATTAGATGGTTCATCAATATACTTAAAGGTCCAATTTTTATGAAGTGTAAACATTTTTATACTTTTTATCCTAATGCTGATGGAAATTTTAATAACTTGTTCACTTTCAAAAATTCATAACTTGCAAACCGTAAGTCGAAAAATCATGTTCTTTATGTCCCCGGAAAGGTATCTATCTGTACTAACAAGTTTTGTGGGGCCCACTAATTTAGAAATTTCATAACAGTAGTGAATTTATTACTTTTTCCCTTACTACCCAGTTCTGAAATCACTAATATCACAACAGTCCCACGAAAAATACAATATCTTGAGTTCTACAAGCCCGATTAATCTCATTCTTGTGGCCACATTTAAGTTGAAATGTTATCTACAACTTTTATGTTTTGAGCAATAGGTGGTCATGTAAAAAAATGACTTATATAGGTTTCAAATCTGTTACTCAGAATATGACATGTTTCACGAAAACATTTTTAGTTTAATCATCGGGTGTCGTCACGGGAATCACCACACATGGAAATGACCACAAGACATAGATCTACAACTACATATTTTTAGTTTAGGTCCATGGTCTACTGTTTCGTCCAGTTAATTACGTTTTTACCCCTGATCAGAATAGTGTTTTCAGAATAAGTCCTTTTTAGTGTTTTCTTGTAATTTTTAATATGTACCAAGCATATTTAAGCATCAATAAATTATGAGGCATATAAAACACATAAAGTAACATGTAATTACAGTAGAGAAATGAAAAGATAAAGGTTGGTTCCTTACAAATGATGATGATTGAAAATCAAGAAATCAAGAACAAGAACATCTAATCCTAAATCACCAACTAAACCCAAGCTTCCAAGGCTTTTACCCAAATCAATATGAACCCTTTTTAACCTTGTAGAAACACTTCTAATGAGGCTTGTGGGCTGGAGAAAAAAACCCTTAACAACCTTGATGAAGACTTCAAGAAAACACCAAGATTTGATGAGATTGAGTGTTGTTTGAGTGAAATAAACCAAGAATAAGACTAGGCCTTCAAGATCTTTAATCCAAGATCAATATATTAGATAAAATTTGAAATAAAATGGTGTTTGGAGCTGTATTGAGTCGTTCACAAGGGTGGAGAAAACAAGGGATGAGTATTTTGATCCAAAATGCATGTATAAGAAGTGTGTTAGTGGACTTTATGGTAGACACATGCAAGAATAATGAGCCAAGTGTACAAGGGTGTAAGAAACTACAATAATGACTCATCACCCATGTGGGTGGGTCATTCATAACAAGAAAAGGGAGAAAAGGGTAGTGGTTTTGTATAAAACATGAGCTACGATGTGTATTTTGATCCCGGTAATTGCAAACGTAAAGTTTTTAAGACGCGAAACGTAAAATCGGGTAATGTAAAAATATAAAAACTTCCAAAAATATTAAAACTTGTTTTCATAATCTATTTTATTATTTTAGATGAGTGATGAGTCTATCGGAGGATTTAAATGTAGTTAGAACATAAAAACGAAGGTTTAGAACGCGTAAGACGTAAAAGGTGCAAGGTTTACGTAAAAATGGAAAAAGTGAAAAGTGACTTTTAAAGTAGGATTGTAAGGAACCAAAAGTGTATAAAAAGTGTAGACTCGACATAGTCTAGTGTCGGTTGAATAATTGAACGTGTTATGTCGTACGCGGATAACTTCCGACGAAGTTAATTATAAAAAAAAAATAAAAAATAGTTAGGTAATTAAAATAGAAAAAATTAGTAACATGAAATTACGAAATGTCACATAAGGTTAGTGGATGTGTTAGATGAGAGTGGATTAAGGAAAAAGGAAGGTTAAGGCTTAAGTGGTTAAGGTATGTGCTTATGTTTAATGTTGTTGGATTAATGGTTGTATAATGTGTAATGTGTTGAATGAAGTATAATGTTAAGTTATACCCGTTTTACTTACTAAGTATTCATGCTTACGGTTTAAGTGTTTAATGTTTTGTAGGTTTGTATGTGACGGAAATTGTAAGCTTGAGCTAAGGATAAAGGTTTACTAATGTGGAAGATAGAAGGTTTGATATGTGTAGGAGCTAGGTAGAATACCGAGCTCATTCAAGATGGTACCCCCGTGAGTCAATAAATGGTTTGTAAAGTGGAGTCAAGCATTAAAATGTATATTAATGGTGTCATAACGATTTGGTGGTCTAACGGTGTGTCAAAGTATGTTTTAAGTGTTTATTGTGAAAGTTAAAGGAGCGTTTGGTTTAAGTATAAATGTACCCATTTTGGGTGGTAAACGGGTCAAGTGTCTTTGGAATATGTCTTGTATGTTAAAGTAATGATAATGGTCAAGTTTGGTGAGAAAAGAAAGTGGTATGAGTAGTTTGTTGTGTAAATGGGTCAAAATGGGTTTTATTCATAACCCGTCAAATGTTGGATCAACTCTGTGGTTCGAAATTGTAGTCCTTAGTGTGGATCAAGATTTCAGTCCTGGATCTACCTTTTGATTCGTAAAAATTAAACCTTATCATGGATCCATAGTTTTGACAAGGATCACCGTTTTGGTTCCATAATCTAGACCTTAGTGTGGAAAGTTTATAGATTTTTATAAATGGTCGAAAGAGTGACAGGATGTCCGTAAAAGTCAAGCGTTTTCACGTGTAAAGTTTTAAAAGTTTGGCAGAAGCGGGCATGGGGTGTAACATCAAAATCCTCCCAAATCTTATCCCCAACATTCTCTTAATATTCCTTGTACTTCCATGTACTTCTTGTCCCCTACATTCCTACACCAAATCTTCCAAACATTCCCTATTCTACATTCCAATCCAACCACTAGGATTTCACCACCTCATCATCCTCTTCATCCAACCATCTATTTCAAACACAAATAAACCTTCCTCACAAACCACCTTATCCTTCCAACTCACTCCTTCTCATTTCAAGCACATGGGCATTTCAAAATTTGAATCCAAGCAAAAGGCTCCCCATCTTGTCAACATCTCATCCTTCCAACTCACTTTTACTCACTCCCTCATATACAACCTCCCTCACTCTCTACCTGCCCTCACACTTTCAAATTTGAATCTCACATAGGCTCCCCGTCACATCCATTTCACATCCACGCCAACTCAACCTTATCTCTTCATTCTCTCACACTCCAACAACTAGAATTCAATTTTGAATTCAAACATAGGCTCCCCATTACATCACCTCCAACTCATCCAAACTAATCTCAACCCTTCATCTCATCCTCTTCTCCAAGCATAGGATATTTCCTTGGATATTCTCTTCTAACCTAACCATACCATCTCATCTTGCTCAACCATGGTTAGCTCTTAACCCTTATCCAACATCCACGCTTTCTCACCAAGGAAAGCATATTCCTTTGGCATATCCTCTTCTTAACCTAACTATGCTTTCTCATCTAACTCAACCATGGTTTACCTTAACCCAACCTCACTCTCTCACTTCCCTCTCACATAATTTGAATTTCAAATTCAAATCCTCCCATCTCTCTATCTCTAACATACACACTTTCTTTCCAAGCAAAGGAATATTCCCATGGCATATTCTTTCTCTCATTTCTATGCCATGTGAGAAATACCCAAACTACCCCTATCCAATTATCCCTTCTACTCTTCTCTCTTTGATAATTGGTTTAACCTAAATTTTTCACAAATGAGTTTTACCAAATGGCTATTTGAGTTGGTAGACCTTGAGGATGAATAATGTAAAGGTCTAAATGTGTAAAGTACAATTGGGGGTTTAGCAAGGATGGGTATTTAAAAGACCAAAACCCAAAAGAGAAAAAGGTTCAGACATATTGGCGTGTCGCTGGCGCTCTGACACGCCAGCAGCGTGCCAACCTCGTTAACTTTTTTCTCACTTTGGGTTTTGGCCTATAAATACCCCACCTTGGCTCTTGTATTCCTCACCTCTAATTCTATCTTGTGTTCTTAATCTTTCACATAACATCATTTGAAATAACACATCTCCTTGCAAGGGAAGAATCACAAGAACCTAATCCACTATTGTGATTGTGTCGAGGGTCTTCTTATCTATACCCTTTCTACTAGAATCGAGTCACTAGGTTAGGTTAGGACTTGATTAACAATCAAACATTCATTATTCGATTTGGTTGTAAGGGAAGTCTTGTGTCGAGGTGACCAAGCCTAGATCATTGGGGATCTAATTTGGGTTTGATACTTCCGGTGGGAAGTCTTAATGGTCTTAGTGGTTAATTCGAATCACGAGTCCTTGAGGGTGGTTTCCGAGGGCGGAACGCGGAATACGGTTGGGGGTAGCTCTTCTTAGTGAGCATCGATCTTTGTGCATATCGGTGGAGTGAAGTTGGAATGGTTTATAGTCCACCGAAAGGATTATACTTAGTGAACCAATATATATCGTGGTGTTATTTACTCGTTTTATATACTTTGGATTGTAATTGTGTTAGTGGTTATTGTTATATAAGCCACTTGGTGCTCTTTGAGGCTTAAAGTTTTTAAACATCAAAAAAGCCGAGGAGACCGTATTCCTCCCCTCCCCCCTTTACGGTTCTACAATTGGTATCAGAGCGGTATATTCAAGTTTTTGAGTGTTAAAACCTTTCCGAGAAGTCATTTTAAGTCAAAAACTTCTTTTTCAAAAATTTAAAATACCAAACAAAATTTTTGGAAAAGTTGAGTATAGATCCATGGCTCAAGAGAACTATGTTGAGGGGTGCTCTATGCAAAGACCACATTTGCTAGAATCCGATGGGTTTTTGTTTTTTTTAAAACCCGTTTTGAGACCTATGTTAGGTCTAAAGATATTGACTTGTGGGAAATCATCCAAAATGGCAACTTTGTGTTCATGATGGAAGATCCCGAAACAAAGTTGATGGTGGAAAAGTTGTACTTGGAGTTAAAAGATGATGAGAAGAAAAGGATTAGCAAGAATGAAGAAGCCAATATGACTATCTACAATGCCTTACCTCGAAGGGAGTTCGAGAAGGTTTACACGTGCAAGACCGCCAAGGAGATTTGGCATACACTCATCATCACCCATCAAGGGAACTCAGAAGTCAAAGATTGCAAGATCGACTTACTCATCCAACAATATGAGAAGTTCTCGATCTCGGATGAAGAAACCATTGACAATGGTTATACACGGTTCAATGCTATTATCACAAGCTTAACGGCTCTAGATCCGAGCTTTGGCAACAAGAACCATGTTAGAAAATTTCTTCGAGCTCTTCCGATTAAGTGGAGGCCAAAGGTGACGGCTATTGAAGAAGCCAAGAACTTGGCGGAACTTCCTCTTAACGAGCTTATTGGCAATCTCAAAGTGTACGAAATGATTCTTGAAGATGACAAGGTTGCCTCCAAAGATAAGAAGGAGAAGGTGAAGTCTTTGGCTCTCAAGGCTAAAGTCACTAAGAATCAAGTTAGTGACGATAGTGATAGTCAAGAAGGAAGTGATGATGAAAGCTATGAAGAGGATGAAGAGTTCAACCTAATGGCTAAGAACTTTAGAAAGTTCTTTAGAAGAGGAGGTAACTTTAGGCGTGGTAATCGGTTTGGTAACCATGGCAATGATGGAAGAAACAAGTTTGGAAGAAGTCGAGGGTTTGACAACAAGGTTGGTGAAAGCTCTAGGCGTGAACGCGGGTGCTATAATTGTGGTGACAAAAGTCACTTCATAAGTGATTGTCCAAAGCCCAAAGAGAACAAAGCATTCGTCTGTGGAGCTTGGAGTGATAGTGAAGACGAAGACCAACCAAATAAGGAAGCTACTTGTCTCATGGCTCTAGAAAAACTAGAGGTTTGCCTCAAATGTGATCTACAACCGGATGAGTGGATAGTGGATAGCGGTTGCACTAAACACATGACCGGGAATAGGAGATTGTTCACATCATACAAGGCGTATGACGACAATCAAGTCATATTTGGAAGCAAACTTAGTGGGAAAATCATCGGTAAAGGTAATGTCCTTCATGACTCCATAGAAATTACCAATGTTGAGCATGTTAGTGGGTTAAACTTTAACTTGATTAGTGTTAGTCAATTAAGTGATGATGATTGTGAGGTTAAGTTTACTAAAGTAGATTGCACAATTAGTAAAAATGGTGTAGTATTAGCTAGAGGTCATAGGAGAAATAACTTGTATACTTTCAAGTTGGGAGATAGCTCCAGACAACACATATGTCTTACATCCATGGTGGATAACTCAAGGCTTTGGCATAGGAGTTTAGGTCACGCCAATATGAGGTTATTTCAAAGTCTAGCTTCCAACGAGCTAGTAAGGAGTTTACCAAAGTTGAGATTTGAAAGACATTATTATGACACTTGAAGTCTAGGGAGTCAAGGACATGTAAACAATAGGAATAGGAATGAAGTGTCAACTAATAGGGTTTTAGAGTTGCTACACTTGGATTTGTATGGTCCATCTCCAATCCAAAGCTATGGAGGAAACTTCTACACTTTGATGATTGTCGATGACTATTAAAATTACACATAAATTACACTTGGGTATTATTTTTAGCGTCTAAGGATGGAGTCTTAGGAAAATTTGATATATTAAGGAAAAAGCTTGAAAACCTACTTGATTGTTCTATTGTTTCAATAAAAACAAATCATTGTAGTGAATTTGATAAACTACAATTTGGTAGCTTTAGTGAACAACATGGAATATCTTATAACTTATCGGGCCCGTTCACTTCTCAATCGCTTGAGATTGTTGAAAGAACACATCGTAAGTTACGAAAGATGAGTCGTGCAATGCTTGATGATCAATCCATTCCACAAAAGTTTTGGTGTCATGCCCTAGATACCGCCTGTTACATCTTTAATAGAGTCTATATTAGAAAAGTCATTAATAAAACACCTTATGAGATACTTAGAAATAGGAAGCGTTCCTTAGAATACTTTAGGGTGTTTGGCTGTAAAGTATTTATACTTAACATCAAAGAATATCTCACCAAGTTCGACCCAAAGTCGTATGAAGGTGTGTTCTTAGGATACTCTCAAACTAGTAAAGCATACATAGTGCTTAATAAGGAAATAATGAGGATTGAGGAATCTCTCAATGTGACCTTTGATGAGAGCATGCTCGAGCCTAAATCATCTCCTTCGGTAGAGGATGATGTGGTCAACGAAAGAAATAGTTCAAAACCAAGAAAGGTCGCCGTCATTACAAGTTAATGTTTCGGATGAAGGCAATCCTAAGAAAGTGTGAGAAGCGAGGGTTCATCCTATAGAACAAGTCATTGGTGACTTGAATAAAAGAACACTTAGGTCACAAACTAAACAAGACTAGGTTTTGGCATGACATTTTTCAAAAATCCAAATTGCTTTTGGGATAGGTCTAGATGTTCATGGTTGACATGCGTCTTAGGAGAACAATCTTTTAGAATAAGTTAGATGTCTAGATGGTCGTTTGCAAGGTCCTTTAAGTGCTCTTAGAGCTTATGTGATTATGTGACTAGGACTTATGTGAAGGCATGGAAGGAAATTCAACTAAATGTTTTTTGAGAAGAAATATACTTATCAATGCATTATTCAAACGATGATTGATAATATCCTAGATCCTACATGTCTATACTATGTGTGATGAGCAAGAAAATTTTACACAAAATATTTTACTAAACTTGATAAGATTGAAAGTCATTTGTGTCAAATTGCCAATGCTAGATAAAATTTTTGATCACAACTTACACTTGTGTTGAAGATCTTATATCTAGCTCTACTTGTTCAATTTATGTGAATAATTGCATGAATGATTAATTAGGAAAACTAACATAAGAAACTAAATCATCCAATGCCAATCAAATACAAACTATAAGAGAATCTAATTCTTTCTACTACCCATTAGGCATAATTCACTTTCCCATATATTCTCTTTAGAACACCATACTTAGTACAACCATTAAGGAATCATTGTACTAATCTTTATTACCCATTGGGTATTAAGATTTATATTATCCATACCTAACCCTTAATTCATCACTATTTAAGGAATGAATGTATTAGAGGATATTGTCACCAAAATCTTATACTACTTCTCTACCCAAAACATGCATAATGATCCAATCTCACTAAACAATGTTCTTGACAATCACATCTTCTTAAGTAGTGACACAAATTCTTTGAATGCCAACAATGGTAGTCAAGAAGTCATGAACAATATTGTGGTTCCTCAAGCTCCAAGTGAGGATGGTGGGCTTGGAGATGGGTGGTTTATGCATGGTGGTCGTCCTTACACCATGGCTAATCTTGAAGAGATCATGCAAGATGAAACTCGGAACAATCTTGACAATGCTCAACTCACAAGGTCTCCATTTAGATGTCTTGGAGAAGAAAAAGTCGGGGAAAAGATAAGGAAGCCCTTAAGCCCAAAACTTCATGAGAGCAAACACTCAATTTGTTGTGAAAACACAATTGACATGCTTAATGCCATTAAGGATAATAGGGAAGAAAATCGAGAAATGTTCAAATCACTTCATGAGGGAGTTAAAATGCTACAAGCATTGGCTTCCAACATATCATGCGTAGTGCATAATGATAGGGGCTATGAAACGAGTGATGATAATATAGAAGTCAACAAGAATTAATGTCTTGATTGTTAAGTGATTGTGTTAGTTTGAAAGTGTTTAGCGTATGGTTGTTGATTTATTGTCCATGTTGGCAAGTTATGATTGTACTCCTTATTTGAAATTTCTATAATAATAGATACGCACTTTCTTTCCTAGTCTCATGCTCAACATTTGGTTTATGGAGTCACAATGGACACATATATATATATATATATATATATATATATATATATATATATATATATATATATATATATATATATATATATATATATATATATATATATATAAAATAGCCTAACATGACAGCGACACATAAGCGTAACAATGCCACCTAATTGCCAAGTCATTGCCACCTCATTGCTTACATGGCACACACTATCCATGCACTAAAATCCGGGAATTTAAAAAATGTTCATTCATGGGAATCGAACCCATGACCTTTGCAGAAGGAGACAAGCGTGCCAACATAATCCTCTTTTGTACATGTGAAAGCTGATCTATCCATTTCTTCTTCATAACTTAGCACTTCATCATTTGACTTAATTTCAAAACCTAAGCCAATTTTAGTTGTGGAACTCATTTGACAAGCTAGGAGTTTTTCCTGATTCTTAGCAGAGTGTTGCCATGTATCTATTTTCTTTTGCAATTCATCTCTTTCTTTGACAGCTTTCATGCCTATTCTTCTATATTTTTTAAGTTTCTCATCTTTTTCATATATTTCATTTGCTTGAAAAGTGAGTTTTTCATTCAAAGAGGCATGTTGTTTTTGTAAGGTGACAATTTGTGCTTCTAACTTTTTAACTGCATTAGTATAAGCTAGAATTTTTGCTTCCTGGTCACCTATTTCTCTCAATTGTTCATCACACGCTGATTTGAGATGATTATATGAATCAATGCATATTTTTGAACATAAGGATACCTCATTATTAGTACCAATGGCCATAAGTGCATGATTCTTTACGTCCTCCTCTGGTAAGTGCTCAGTCCAGTTCACATCTCCAGCTTTCAATGTCAGCATGCTCATCTGGTTCCTCTCTGACCTGTCATTCTTTGGGTAATCATTACTTCTCTTCCTGTCTTCATCAGCAGACTTCTTTTCCTTGTAGTTTCTAGCAAAGTGCCCATGTTTATGACAATTATAGCACTCAACAGTCCTTCTAGTGTACCCCACTTGAGACTTGTTATCAAAACGAATAGGCCTTCCATGCTGCTTTTGGAACCTCTTAACCCGCAGAGCAATCATGGCAATTTGCCATTTAATATCCATCTCTTCTACTTCAGCATCATTGATCTGTTCCAAATCTTCACTGATAAATTCATCATCTTCTTGTTGATAGGAAAAGAATGAATGAAGAATCTCATCAGCGATGCCTTCAGAAGCAACTCTTTCCCTTGTACTGCTAGTAGGAGTCTCATAACCACCAGAATTAATCTTGCCAGACTTAACTCTAGTAGTGCTGCTTTTGCCTTGAGAGACAAAGGCAACATTTGAGGAACTGGAAGATGCTTTAGAATATCCCTTGATTTCCTGTTCAAAAACCCTATGGTTATTGTACAGGTCATCAATTGTCATGCTGTCCACTTCATCCGTTACCCTCATAGTCATAGAAACACTTGACCATTCTGATGGGAGTGCTCTGAGGAATTTAAGGTTGGCATCTTCCTCTGATACTGGAGCACCAAGAGATTCCAATTGTGCCAGAAGAAGTTGAAACCTATCACAGCCCTTTTCGAGTCCTTCTGTACTAGATATCCTGAAAGTCTCAAATTGTTGCTTGAGAACAGACTTCTGCATTCTCTTTGAGTTTGCATTCCCACCAAAACGCTTCTTGATTGCTTGCCAAATTTCTTTGGCATCGGTCATGTTATGAAACGTTCTCAAGTGCTCTTTGGGAAGAGCCATCATCAGCACAGTTCTTGCCTTTTTCTCCTTTTCAACAGCCCGTATCTCCTCTGCAGATACTGGTGGTAAAACTTTAACCGATCCATCTGCTCCAACCGAGACCCTTTTCTTTGAATTGCCTTTCTGAATAACCTTCCAGATTTCACTATCAGTATATTCCAAATAATGTTCCATCTCCATCGCCCATATATCGTACTCATCTCTTTTCAGGATTGGAAGTTTTATATTGGATATGGTTGTGGTTGAGGGAATGATTGATGTTTTGGAGTTATTGGTTTCAGGTTTCTCTTCTTCATGAATGGATTTGTCATCATCACTGCCATGCATGGAGAATTCATCATTCTTGGGAGGGGTTTGATCAGGAGGGATTTCGGTTCCAGTCATGTTGTAGGATGATTTTAGTGATTTAGGGTTTGTGATTCTTCAACCTCAGAGTCTCTTTTTAGGCTCTGATACCACTTGTTGGTCCACACGAATATGGATCTCTAAGTAGCCTTTAACAACTTAGTAGACGACTTGAATAAATCAAATCAATCTAAGCGAGACTCTAACACTTTGTTTATGCTAATGCGGAATCTTAACACAAACAATGAAGAACACAACTAACTTTGTATTACTAATCGTTTACTGAATTACAATCTTCGTCGTCATCTCTAAACTATGCGTTAGGGTTCCTTTTATACACCAAGGAAACCCTAGATACAAAACTTGTATAAGGATTTACATATCTTCTCTAAAGATAACTTCAAATCCTTTCCTAACTTAACTCTAACTTATCTTTAAAATACATGATGAAGCGAAAAGTGTACCGCTTTTAGGGGGTCATTTAAGCCCTAAATCGTATTTATTTGATCAAATATTGCCCTAAATCGTTCTTTTTGTCATTTTAGGTACTTTGGAGAAGAAATCTGAAAAAGGAAGCATTTTGGACGTTTTTGGAGCATAAAAGTGAAGAAAACGACAAAGTCTCAAAATCGGCTGGAAAAGTACCTTTGACGGCGTCAAGTATTGCTCTTGACGGCGTCATGGCTTGGCAAAAGAGGTGGATATGAAAAATACACATGATAAGCCAGAGATTTTACAATGGAAAATCTGACGGCGTCACCCTTTAAGGTGATCAAGGCCATCACGGTTTAACTTAACAAGAGACGGCGTCAAGCCCATTTCTGACGGCGTCAAGCCTTGATAAGCCAGGGAGGATTTTGGACGACTAAAGAGGGACGGCGTCAAGAAGGCCATCCGGGAACCCTAGACACGGCGAGGTGACGACGTCGAGATCTACAACGTGACGCCGTCAGCCCTTAAACTCTATATATAGTTTTGTAATTTTTTGTCATTAGTGTGCAACTTTGTGAGGAGAAACCCTAAGACGAATTTCTGCCATTTTTAAGGGTTTTCATACCCTTGGATCTCCCATGTTTAATTAAAGATAAGTTATCATTTAATCAATCAATATGTCTATGTGTTGTTTGATTATATCTTGTTCTTGTCTTTTGATTAACATGTTAGGCTAGATTTATCTTGTGTTTGCTTAGATCTAATGAAACCTAACTATTGATTATTGGTTATTAGTGTGTTATTTATTGTATTGGATGATTGTTTATCGATGTTAGGCTTAAGAAAACTGGCTAACTTCCTATACGGTAACTTGCTTGAATGTCTTAAGAAACATGAGCCAATGCGTACTAAGGTTTTTATGGTTGTATTTAATGCATGAGCGAATTCTAGTGATCCCATGTTAGGAGCTTCTTAGCCGGCTCGACATAGGAGTGAAGTAGGAGCTTGTAGAGTTGGGGAAGTACGTACGCCACCCCACGATTGGTATTAAGGAATACACCCGTCATCCACGCAATTAATACACACTAATCAACCGGTAAAAGATAGTTAGGGAGTAAGGAAATCTAAGTAAACACATTTCTCTCCATATAAGTTTCACAACCTTTTCATTTTCAGTTATTTTATTTTATTTGCAATTGTAGTTATTTGGGTTAGTTGACTAGCAACTAATTCCGCCAACTCTTTCAAACCCGAGATTTTATTTGCTTTCATAAAAACATAAAAATACAAAAAGAATCTTCTCTCACCCTTAGATCTATTAGAGTAGTTTTTCAATCCTAACGACACTATTCCCTGTGGAGAACGATCAATCCCCCGTACTTACCACTACACTATACTACATCGGTCAGGTACACTGCCTGGTGGGGTTGTAAGCCTCTTGAGATCCCTCGAGAGGTAAAACCTGTTGTAAGGTCGCAAAACCACGCATCAAGTTTTTGGCGCCGCTGCCGGGGAATAGTTATTGTTTAGGTTGAATTTTTATTTTATTAGGTCTACTCACTAGATTCCTTTCTAGTGAGATTTTTATTTTATTTTTCTAGGTTTTCTTTAGTCTATCTTTTTTATTCGTTTCTTTGTTCGTAACCATTACCATCCGACATCATGGAAGGTAGTAATATCCTTGATCCCAACATCCCACCACCACAACAACACCCACCTCCTAGAGCCCGTACCTTAGGAGACTACTCCCGTCCTAGCCACCATGGCTATCGAAATACTATTGAGCTCACTCAAGGAGCCAATGTCACTCCCTTGCG
Organism: Artemisia tridentata subsp. tridentata; assembly: GCA_021014915.2. Lineage (NCBI taxonomy): Eukaryota > Viridiplantae > Streptophyta > Magnoliopsida > Asterales > Asteraceae > Artemisia > Artemisia tridentata. The sequence continues at coordinate 52,040,509 of CP139506.1, forward strand.
ATCCGACACCATCCGGTTGGTGCAAAGCGGATGCGCATTCCATGGACTTCGTTCCGAAGATCCTAATCAACATCTCAAGGACTTTCTCAAAATCGTTGATTCCATAGACCTTGATGTTGCCACTCGAGAGACGACCCGACTGCGTCTCTTTCAATTCTCTCTGCGGGACCAAGCTAGTCAATGGCTAGAGCGTCTACCCGCAGGATCCATCACCTCTTGGGATGATCTCACCACTCGTTTCCTTGCTCAATTTTTCCCACCAGGAAGAACTACCAAGCTAAGGAATGATATCTTGATGTTCCAACAACGTCAAGGCGAAACCCTCTACGAGGCATGGACTCGATTCAAGGACTTACTCCAAAAAGTCCCTCACCATGGCATAGAACTTTGGCTCCAAGTCCAAATCTTCTATGACCATATCAATCTCTCCACGAGGCAAACCATTGACCAATCGGCCGGTGGTAAGCTACGTGATCTAAGTGCGAAACAATCATGGGCTCTCCTAGAAGATCTTGCTCTTTATGACAACGAAAGTTGGAGTGATCCCCGTGATTTGAATAAAACGGTCAAGGCAATATCTTTGCCTTCGAACAATTCAAGCACTTCCGATCGTAGGATCATAGAACTTGAAGACCAAGTCAAGTTTTTTATGAAATCCTACGAGGCTCCTAAACCTTCAAGCCAAGTGAACAAAATCACTTCTTCATGTGAATTATGTAGTGGTCCCCACGACACTCGTGATTGCATGGAACTCCTCGAACAAGCTTTTACGGATTACGCATCCTCGCGTACCGACGGAGCGGGAGACAAGTGGTACACTTTCAAACCCGAGCCAAACCCCTACGGTGATTCATACAACCCCTCATGGAAAAATCACCCAAATCTTAGGTGGAAACAAAACCAAAACGCACAACAAACCAATTCTTCCAACCCACCTAATCGTTTCCAATCAAGCGGTTCCGACTCGAGCCGTACTTTCAATAACAATCCTTCCAACAATTATGGTAGTACCAATAATCTTGAAGGATTGATGTCCAAATTTATGGCATCTCAAGAAGCTCGGATAGCTAGATTCGAATCCGAATTCAATCAACAACAAACGGAGATGACCAATAAAATTGACAACTTATTGAAAGCCCTCAATAACCAAGTGCTATCACCTCCACATAAGGACGCTAGGAACACAAATAGCGGACCCCAAGTAAAAGACCCCTCTTCATCCAAACACGTCCACTTCGCCAACATTGTCACTATCAAACCAATTGATAGAAATGAGGATAATAGTGAACCTGAGGATGAGGTTAAGAAAGTCGAGGTTGATAAAGAAGTTAGGAAAAGTGAGATTGAAGAAGTAGATGATGATGAGGACTACTTCAATAGGCTACCCACTAAGGAAGAGCGCGCATATCATACAGACTTATTCGATGACCCCGAGACACCATACTTCCTAGGTAGACCAATTATAAAAATAGGCGACCCTTCTAATCTCAACATACCATGCAACATCGGACATTTGCATGTGTGGAAAGCTTACATCGACCTTAGATCACCCATAAACATCATGACTAGAGCCCACTACAACTTAATAATGAAAAATCAACTTGGGTATAGGATGTTCCCTGATAAGGGTTGGATGAGTAACTTCACGGGAAGAGTTAAGGGATTACCGGTTTATGTAGGAAACTTCACCTATGTCACCGACTTTGTAATTGTAGAAGATATCCGCCCAATAGTCGATGCATGCTTAACTCAAGTGGTTTTTGGAAAACCATTTGTTGAGGTCTCTAGAATGACTTATGAACCTTCCTTAGGGATAGTTAGATTTAAGGATGAGACCGATGAGGTAAACTACCAAATGCCATATAAGATAGAACAATTCCAACACTTGTCAAATGTTGAGAAGGAGCTTAAGCAAGCGGTCTACTATAGGAATGATGAGGATAGAAATAAAGGAGTAGACTATGTTATGGAAAGGATATCCGGTTTCTACAAGGATTGTTTGAAATTAGGACCGGAATATAGAACCGGAAAGGAGAATGGCCTAGGAACCGTGACCAATGATGGAATCACGTAATGTACGTGACTTTGAGTCTAGCTACAAGACTCGTTAATAAAGAAAAGCGCTTCTTGGGAGGCAACCCAAGCTTTATTTGCTTTGTGTGTTTATTTATTTGTTTGTTTGATTTTATTTGCTTCCGTATGTATGTTTAATTTTTATTATTATTGATTCATGTTCAAAACTAAATTGTGAAAATGCTTTATCTTGTTTTTAACTTCGTCTTAACTACATATAAAGGTATTTTGCAAAAGTTAAGTGTAAGGGAAATCCAAAACGGTTTATGAATCATAATAATAATAAATTAACATACATATTAGTAATTGTTTGAGTCAAATGCTTGTATCGAGTCATAATGATGTTTTGCAGGATTTCCAGGAAGTAAGGTATAGGTTTTTCCAGAAATTTTCCGGAAACTTAACATGAGAATTCTGTCAGATCATTTCTGACGGCGTCAGGCTTTACAACCTGACGGCGTCAGATTTTAATTTTCTGAAATTTTTGAAAGTTTTGTTTTCATAAAAAGTTTTTATCAAATCTCTAACTTATAAACTCCAGGAATCTGCAAAATTATCATTCCACAAGCATTATATCCTTATATATAGAATTTATCCCGCCGATGTTATGCAGGTTTTCGTGTTTGTTTTCTCAGGTTTAACAGGTTATTTTGGACAAGGAAATGTATGTGGAATCAAGCTTTTGGCGATGCTTTAGTCTTGGAGCTTCTACATTCTCTTGGAAGAAGATCTAACCATGTTACTTCTTTATCCACCGAACGAATCAGGGGAGTATTTGATTTCATTCTTTTACCTTAGTACTTTTACACCTTGTTATTTGAACATTGGGGACAATGTTCATCTTAAGTGTAAGGGGGGTAAAATACGATACTTTAGAGAATACAATTGCACTTGATTTTTGTTTGTTTAATGGTAGATGTGTAATAAAACTGAGAGAAATACCTGTTAAGGCAATTTTAGTGCCAAATTTAATTTTTTTTACAACATTTAGGAGTGAAACTTTGATCTTAATGAGCGTCTCACGGATAGGAGTTATATGACTAGCACAAAAACCGTACCACTAAAAAATTCCCCCCCCCCCAAATATGTGAGGTTCGCCCCTAGAATTGGTAGGAAAAGCATTTATGCTATGATGTGTGTACCGGTAGCACTTAGATTCTAGAACTTGCGTTAGGACCATTCCGAGGCCACAAGTAAGACTACATTCGTGTAGTTAGATTTACTACATGATAAGAGGCATTAGGATTAACCTATTGTTTTACACCTGTGTTTTTGTTATAATTACTTTGGCTACATTGGTCAAGTAATTCTCCCACAACCTTTGTGTTGTACTCATTTTTAGTACACGATACCCCTAGTACACCCCTCAGAGCCTATCTTTTCGTTTTGACCTTTAAGCATTTTACTTAAAGGAAGAATTTGTTTACACCCCACTTAAATGTACACCCAAATCGCCTTAGCCTACCTTGTGTGCACTCATCTTTAGTGCATTATTGTGACAACATTTGTTTAAACCCCAAGTTAATTATCTAATTGATTACATGGTTGCTAAGTCGAGTCATATCCTTGTACTTATTGTTTTGGGACGATTGGGACTCATGGGTAAAGTACTAGTGTAATGGAGTAATGGGGAAGAACAACATTATTACCCCCATATGTGCTAAATATTTTAAAAAGTACTCCAAGTGTTTCGATTATCTTAATTCGAGTCATTAGAATAGTTATTTGTAAAGTTATGTAAAAGTTCAAGTGTAAGGGGAATGCAACGCCCCTATGATGTATTATTTTGGATGGTATGGCAAGAGTGTATGAAAAAAAAAAAAAAAAATCAAGAAAAATACAAAAAAAAGTGAGAAAAAGAAAAGTAGAAAAAAAACATACGGACTACCATCCCGTTTCATTTTATGTTTATTTTATGCTTTTGTTATTTTGTTTTTAGCTTAAGTCGAGTCTAGTCTTGGCTTAGCAACGCCATATTGTACATGTAATTAATCAAGATCTTTAACTCGCCACCAGTAAAACATCCCTTATCCAACAAAACAGTGTTTATCATATCCCTACACCTCACGTTATAACCCATTTAAAAGCCCTCTTTGATAGTTTATCTTAGGTGCTTACGCCTAGTGGAGAAGGTTTTCGATCCTTTCTCAAGCCTATGGTAATCTATTTGCTATGACAGGTAGTGAGAGATATTATCCGTTTTCATTTATGAGATTTATTTTGATGACACCTGAGAGATGTGAGTATCTAAACACTACTTGTGAGGTGCTAGTTTGTAATCTCCGTGCTTATTATGATTAAAGTGGAACGACTATTTGTTGTAATTACTTTTATATTAGTGTTAAATGACCCCTAACTTGTATTTTGAATAGAATAAAAGCGCATTTGCTTGAGGACAAGCAAATCTCAAGTGTAAGGGTATTTGATGAAGCGAAAAGTGTACCGCTTTTAGGGGGTCATTTAAGCCCTAAATCGTATTTATTTGATCAAATATTGCCCTAAAATAATTCCTTTTGTCATTTTAGGTACTTTGGAGAAGAAATCTGAAAAAGGAAGCATTTTGGACGTTTTTGGAGCATAAAAGTGAAGAAAACGACAAAGTCTCAAAATCGGCTGGAAAAGTACCTTTGACGGCGTCAAGTATTGCTCTTGACGGCGTCATGGCTTGGCAAAAGAGGTGGATATGAAAAATACACATGATAAGCCAGAGATTTTACAATGGAAAATCTGACGGCGTCACCCTTTAAGGTGATCAAGGCCATCACGATTTAACTTAACAAGAGACGGCGTCAAGCCCATTTCTGACGGCGTCAAGCCTTGATAAGCCAGGGAGGATTTTGGACGACTAAAGAGGGACGGCGTCAAGAAGGCCATCCGGGAACCCTAGACACGGCGAGGTGACGGCGTCGAGATCTACAACGTGACGCCGTCAACCCTTAAACTCTATATATAGTTTTGCAATTTTTTGTCATTAGTGTGCAACTTTGTGAGGAGAAACCCTAAGACGAATTTCTGCCATTTTTAAGGGTTTTCATACCCTTGGATCTCCCATGTTTAATTGAAGATAAGTTATCATTTAATCAATCAATATGTCTATGTGTTGTTTGATTATATCTTGTTCTTGTCTTTTGATTAACATGTTAGGCTAGATTTATCTTGTGTTTGCTTAGATCTAATGAAACCTAACTATTGATTATTGGTTATTAGTGTGTTATTTATTGTATTGGATGATTGTTTATCGATGTTAGGCTTAAGAAAACTGGCTAACTTCCTATACGGTAACTTGCTTGAACGTCTTAAGAAACATGAACCAATGCGTACTAAGGTTTTTATGGTTGTATTTAATGCATGAGCGAATTCTAGTGATCCCATGTTAGGAGCTTCTTAGCCGGCTCGACATAGGAGTGAAGTAGGAGCTTGTAGAGTTGGGGAAGTACGTACGCCACCCCACGATTGGTATTAAGGAATACACCCGTCATCCACGCAATTAATACACACTAATCAACCGGTAAAAGATAGTTAGGGAGTAAGGAAATCTAAGTAAACACATTTCTCTCCATATAAGTTTCACAACCTTTTCATTGTCAGTTATTTTATTTTATTTGCAATTGTAGTTATTTGGGTTAGTTGACTAGCAACTAATTCCGCCCACTCTTTCAAACCCGAGATTTTATTTGCTTTCATAAAAACATAAAAATACAAAAAGAATCTTCTCTCACCCTTAGATCTATTAGAGTAGTTTTTCAATCCTAACGACACTATTCCCTGTGGAGAACGATCAATCCCCCGTACTTACCACTACACTATACTACATCGGTCAGGTACACTGCCTGGTGGGGTTGTAAGCCTCTTGAGATCCCTCGAGAGGTAAAACCTGTTGTAAGGTCGCAAAACCACGCATCAATACATAACCAGACTTAACTTAATAAGTCGACCAGACTTAACAATATTTTACTCTACCAGACTTAATATTGTACTACCAGACTTAATAATACAAAATACACTAACAGACTTAATTGTATACGCCACCAGACTTAAATCTGTTTTCCCATTAAGTCTCCTCTTGATAATTCCCAACATTGCTCGCAAATATTGAATTGCAAAATGGTCAAGATAAGGCTCGATGGATGTTATATGATCTAGGTATAATCTCGGTTGCTAGAACACGTTTGCACATTGACGAAATGCGATTGGTAGGCCAAGATTTGGTTACCAGATAGTGTCCCTTTGTTCCAAGGAAGGTCAAAATCTTTGTTCGGCGGGTTATGTTGGATCGATTACCAACTCGGTATAACTTGTCTCGGAGAGGTTTGGAAATAGAAGTAATTTCGTGCCCTTGTTGTGGAACTGGTATGGAAACCATTTCTCATGTGCTTTTTACATGTAACCTTGCGAAAGAGGTTTGGTCGAAGACCATTCGATGGTGTCAAGTTCAGATGCCAGAGGTCGGTTCTTTTGAAGATTGGGTGTAGTGATGTAATCAGGTTCCAAATGTTAACAATAGTTGAGTGACGCATGCACTAGACGATATTGCTCAGTACATATGGAGCATGCACTAGAGTCACATTTTGGCCACACCATCGTGAAGAAGATTTATATGCATTACTAATAGCGTTTGGTTATGTACTAAAATCTTTACATTTATTTGTGAACCCTAAATTCAGTCCTTTTGTAAACGTTTATGTTTAATCAACATTTTCTTGTTTTAAAATGACTCACACATATTACCTTGTACTTTGAATCTATGAACATCACGCCCTTGAAATTCCATTCCGCTGCAACCCATTTTGGGGGTGTGACAAAGGCGTTATACAATAAAATTGGTGCAATAATATAAGTAATACTTATATAATTATTTTAATATTTAGCTTAAAAAAAAAAAAAAAAAAAAAAAAAAAAAAAAAAAACTTCATGTATTAAGCACGGTTCAGTTCAGTTAACCGCGGATATCAAAAAATAGAAACCGAAACTGAACCGTGATAAACAGGTTTTTTCGGTTTCGGTTTTTTTCAGTTTCGATTTCTTCGATTTCGGGTTTTTTCGGTTTCGGATTGAACGGTTCGGCTCGGTTACTTATATATGAGCTTAGTTTTTCCATTCGATCCCACGAGCTTCTGTATGTATAAATCACTTTACAAGTCTAACACTTTGTTCTCAAGAAAAAAATAATGAGAAAGTGAAAGTAAAGTAAGAGTGAGTAAATAAATGAAGAAGATGTAAAGTTGTATTTCACCCCAAAATTGGGGTGAAAGTTTTTAATGCAAAATCCTATTACTTTCATTATTTTACTTTCACTTTACTTCCTAACTCAAACTTGAGAACACAACAAACATCACTTTCATTTTTCTTTACCTTCTTTTATTCAACTTGAGAACACAATGTAAGTGAACATCTGATCTCTATAATAGAGAGTATTATGATTCGGAAACTAAATAATAAGTTTGTTCTTTTAATAATCCAATACTTTCATTAAATTCATATCCAACATTCCAACTACTTAACTACTCACCATAATATGAACTTATGAAGTGGCTAGCTCATGATCAATATAAATTCTGACAAGTTATCTTTTCTACACAATTTATTTTAACATGTAAAAAGTAAAAAAATAAATAAAAATAAAGATGGAGTCTTCTTTTATACAAGTCTGAAATGGCAACAATATAAATTCTGATGAGTTATCTTTTCTACACAATTTGTTTTAACATGTATAAAGTAAAAAAATTAAAGATGGAGTCTTCCTTTATACAAGTCTGAAATGGCAACAAACTGATGGTAAAGCTGTCAACTGTCTCGAAGGTTGGTTAAGGCAGATTAAACCCTTAACATATTACATCATTTGTAGGATTAAGTGACAATTTTACCTTCGTGAGGGACGTAACGTGTTAGACATTTAACTTCACAGAGATGCATGATACTGGCCAATATTGTCGACAATAGATGAATCGTTCCAAATTTGACAAACCACATAATGAAAGCCCCAAAATATTACTTATATGCACATATAAAAAGAGGTACTATAAAATATACGATAAGAGAAATACAAATCGTTAATGAAACTGAATGTGAGTTTCTATGACAAGAACTACAACTAATTGAGAAAAACAATAACACATAAGCTCTAAACTATATATCTATCTTCGAATACTTACGGCACCTTCATTGCTTGTTAGAGTAATGTGATACTTGACCAACGAAAACCTTACAATATAACCATCATCGATTGCTTCAAACGATAGTGGCGTGATCAACTCGACGTGTAAGATGAACGAAAGTAGTCGTTGAGTGAAAAACTTAAAACATTTGACGTAGCTTTGTTGTATTGATTTATTTTTCCAAAAACTCTTTGATTATCGAATTACTTGTAGATTTCCCTTACGCCACCACCTATACGTTCGAATACCTAAAGAGATCCTTATATTCTTGATGTTATCAAATGTCGAGACACGTTCATCGTCATCTTTTTCTGGATTCATCATCATACAAGCCATCGTAACAATCAACATTCGCATGTTTCGTCTCTTTGCCTATGCATGGTTCTAATCTTTCATTGTCACTTGTAAAAACTTATGGGACCACACAATAAATGACAACAAACCTTAACAGATGTCTACAAAGTCATTTTCAAAATATATTTCATGTTATCAATATAAAATAGCTACTGTACTATAAGAGCATTCCCAACGGGAGCTTTAAAGCCACGTTAAAGTGCGTTAATGGTTGGGAGGTAGCATGTTAACGCAGCGTTAAGGGACCACGTTAAACCTTTAACGTTGCGTTAAGGGTAGTTTTTGTTTTAAAAAAAAAATTCACTTGCGCCATTTGTGTTTCATATGAAGTTTTTTTTTGCCCCTTTTTTATGTTATGTAATGTTTTATAAAAACTTGTAACGTTTTCTAAAGTAGGATTTGGTTCTTGTTCGACAACTGGTGGAGTGTTCACCGGTTCATTTTCTGGTTGGAAAACCAGAAAGATATCTTCCGGTGGAGTATTGACTGCTTCATGCGGTGGACTTGGAAATTGTTGGGAAAAATCTTGGCGAGGAGGACTGGGGAATTGTTAGGAGAAATCTTTTTTGAAAGACATTTGCAGTGATTAAAGGTTGAGTTTCGATCTTGAATATGTAAAGTTTGAATGTGTTTGTGTGTGAGAAAACTGTGAATGTTATGTTTTTAAAAAATGAAGTATTTATAAGTTTAGTGGTTGATTTTGAAAATATTTGATATAAATGTGAGTTAAGGTGTGTTAAAGGTGAGTTATGGTTTGGTGTGTTAAAGCTGAGTTAAAGGTGAGTGTGTTAAATCTGACGTGGCAGTGCGTTAAAGTTTAAATCTGAGTTATTGTTGGGAGTTCCCTAAAAGTTTAGCATTTTTACTAGTTAGAGTGGACCAATCTAGTTAGAGTTGAACTAGAAACAAAATAAAATAGAAACATCAACTTGATCTATTGCTATTTATGGTTCGAAAGGCTAGAAATACAAATTTGTAAAAAAATTAATGTGAATGGAAGTTGAGTAAATGCATTTTGTATCAAAGACTAGTCCAATCACCATAAAGACTAGTCCAACCACTCAACCTTAAAGCTAGTATTCCTACATGCATGATGGAGTACTATTTAAGGCTACTCACAGTAGTGACCCAGGTCATCCTCTGCCATATTAGCTTTCTCTCTCCGGTGATCAGACATGATCAAGTTGTCACAGTTAGGGATGGCAACGGGGCGGGTATGGGGCGGGGCGGCCATCCCTATCCCCAAACCCGATTACCAGAGTTCTCCCCAAATCCGCCCCGATCCCCATTGGGGATCTAATTGGGGCGCCCCGTTAGGGCGTGATGGTCCCCCAAACCTGCCCTGTATTAATCGGGGATCTAATCGGGATGTCCTATTTGGGTGCAATTCTCAAAAAAAGCCGCACCATTTCACATTTATTATTATTTTTAGACCGTAAACAATAACGAACCTAATAATAATCAACTACAAACAATCCTTATTAAGTTTTCAATGACAGTATTATACTTAAATAATGATAAATTATACCGTCAAAAATTAAAACTTAAAAATATGATACTAAACCAGTTTGTATAATCACAATTTTGATTCTTACATATATAAAAAAACTAACAATATTAGAGTGATATTTTTTTATTATGTAAATACTAACAAAATACTATATAAGTATAGATATATTTGTATATGTGTATATATTAATCGGGTGGGGCGGGGCGGGGCGAGGATTCCCCGCTCCCCGCCCCAAACCCGATTAAAATCCCCGTTTAATCCCCAAACCCGCCTCGTAACCCGATTAGCATGCCCCGCCCCGCCCCAATTAGTTCGGGTTTCGGGTTTCCCCGTCGGGTTCGGGTTTTTTTGCCATCCCTAGTCACAGTCGATGACCGAGGGTTTTTTTTTTCAAACATTTTAAACAACAAATTTAAAAATATAAAAACGTAAACGTTCAAATTTAAAAACACAACGTACGAAATTAAAACGTTGCATAAACTTCTTAGAATAAAAATAGTACATAGCCTGTTGTCGAGCCGCATCGTCTTTATCGCATTGTTTTTGAATATACTTTTGCATTTGTTCGACGGTATGGGGGAGACGATAAGCCATACTTTTGTGTTTGAATTGTTGTGTGAATTGTGTTTGAAATTGTTTGTTTAGAAGTGTGTTTGAGATTTGTATTTATAAGGTTGTAAAGTGGTAAATTTTTTTTTTTTTTTTTTTTTTTTTTTTTTTTTTTTTTTTTTTTTAAAGTTTGTTTTTTTTATATTAAAGAGTAAACTGCAAAATACATCCCTGTGGTTTACACCTTTTGGCACATTACATCCCTGTCAGAAACTATTGGCAATATACATCCCCCGTTAGGTAAACGTTTGCCACATTACATCCCTAAGTTGGATGGGCGTTATCTTTCTCCGTTAAGTGTTTGCATCGTTAGTCCCTCTGTTAAAATGTTTGCACCGTTAGTCCTATGGGTTAAGTCTATTTGCACCGTTAGTCCTTCGTTACGTTTTCGTCCGATTTTTTACGTTTTCGTCCGGTTTTTTACGTTTTCGTCCGATTTTTTACGTTTTCGTCCGATTTTTTTCATTTTCGTCCATTTTTTTTACGTTTTCGTCTGTTTTTTTTACGTTTTCGTCCGATTTTTTACGTTTTCGTCAGTTTTTTTACGTTTTCGTCCGATTTTTTACGTTTTCGTCCGATTTTTTTCGTTTTCCATCATTTTTTTCACGTTTTCGTCTGTTTTTTTACGTTTTCGTCCGATTTTTTACGTTTTCGTCTGTTTTTTTACATTTTTGTCCGATTTTTTTCGTTTTCGTCCGATTTTTTTCGTTTTCGTCCATTTTTTTCGTTTTGGTCCATTTTTTTTACGTTTTCGTCTGTTTTTTTACGTTTTCGTCCAGTTTTTTACGTTTTCGTCTGATTTTTTACGTTTTCATCCGGTTTTTTTACGTTTTCGTCTGATTTTTTACCTTTTCGTCTGTTTTTTTACGTTTTCGTCTGATTTTTTACGTTTTCGTCCGATTTTTTTCGTTTTCGTCCATTTTTTTACGTTTTCGTCTGTTTTTTTACACTTTCGTCTGATTTTTTACGTTTTCGTCTGTTTTTTTACGTTTTCGTCCGATTTTTTACGTTTTCGTCCGATTTTTTTCGTTTTCATCCATTTTTTTACGTTTTCGTCTTTTTTTTACGTTTTCTTCCGATTTTTTACGTTTTCGTCTGTCTTTTTACGTTTTCGTTTGATTTTTTACGTTTTCGTCCATTTTTTTACGTTTTGTTATGTTTTTACGTTTTTGTCTATTTTTTTTTGTAAAAATAGCAGAACAAAAACAAAAAAAAATCGGACGAAAACGTAAAAAAATAGACGAAAACGTAAAAAAAAATCGGATGAAAACGTAAAAAAACAGACGAAAACGAAAAAAATCGGACGAAAACGTAAAAAAACGACCGAAAACGTAAAAAATCGGATGAAAACGTAAAAAAATGGACGAAACGAAAAAAATCGGACGAAAACGTAAAAAAACAGACGAAAACTTAAAAAATCGGACAAAAACGTAAAAAAATCGGACAAAAACATAAAAAACCGGACGAAAACGTAAAAAAACAGACGAAAACGTAAAAAAAATGGACAAAAACGAAAAAAATCGGACGAAAACGTAAAAAAACAGACGAAAACGTAAAAAATGGGACGAAAACGTAAAAAAAACAGACAAAAACGTAAAAAAATGGACGAAAACGTAAAAAAAATGGACGAAAACGAAAAAAATCGGACGAAAACGTAAAAAATCGGACGAAAACGTAAAAAAAACAGACGAAAACGTAAAAAATCGGACGAAAACGTAAAAAAAAACGGACGAAAACGAAAAAAATCGGACGAAAAAGTAAAAAATCGGACGAAAACGCAAAAAAAACAGACGAAAACGTAAAAAATCGGACGAAAACGTAAAAAACCGGACGAAAACGTAAAAAATCGGACGAAAACGTAACGAAGGACTAACGGTGCAAATAGACTTAACCCATAGGACTAACGGTGCAAACATTTTAACAGAGGGACTAACGATGCAAACACTTAACGGAGAAAGATAACGCCCATCCAACTTAGGGATGTAATGTGGCAAACGTTTGCCTAACGGGGGATGTATATTGCCAATAGTTTCTGACAGGGATGTAATGTGCCAAAAGGTGTAAACCATAGGGATGTATTTTGCAGTTTACTCTATATTAAATGATTAGAATTTTTGAAAATATGTGTGTGTTTACAATAGGTCAAAAATTAGACCGATACTTAGAATTGCATTTAATTAGAATTACATTTAGAAGAGCCATGGAACCTTTCCCGGAGAAAAGCCATGGAACCTTTCCAATCGGTCACAAAAGGAGTAACCTTTCCCGGAGAAAAGCCATGGAACCTTTTAATTAGAATTGCATTTAGAAGAACAGGATGACTAATTGCACAAAGACTTCATTCGAATGACCAAGTCGACCATCTAAGTCCATTTTTTAGTACACAGATAGACAACACAACTAATATGACATATGCTTAAAACAAATAATTGTACCTCTAATTATTTAATGATTCGTTTGATATTGCATTTTGGAAAGAAAAAAAAGGAAGTCTCAACCTTAGTTTTCAAAAGTGCCTTTTTCTCACTAACATCTTGTAGTTCAAATGGTTTGCCAAACACTATTATCTGCACAATAATTAGATAATCTCTTCTAAAACCAAACACCATTTTAAACACAAAAAAGTAACTTTTCAGTAATTACCTGCAAATCCTTAATTTCAAATTACAACAAAAAATTCCATAAAATCGACTACTTTATCCACTTCTGTAAAAGTAATAAAATGAATACCTTGAAGGCAACATAATTGTTAGTTTTGTTATTGGTCAAAACCATAGAACAAGAGACCTGCTTCTTCGATTCAACTATTCACAAAATAATACTCAATTATAACAAAACCACAACAGATCTGTATATATAATTAATAAATTATTGAAATAAAATTACAAGGAAATGAAGCTCTTATGGCTCAACGCTAACTAACTTCTCATTTCGGGCCTACCGGGTGCCACATCACTTTAACAAACCTCCACAACTAACCCCGACTAACAACTAACATCAACTTACTCATTTGGCCACCACTTAAAACTTTATTTTTTTTATTAAAATTTTCAAATAAACTAAATTCATTCCGTTAAAAATAAAATACATCACCACATATTAAAAAACATAAAAAAAAAAAAAAAAAAAAAAACCATTGACGTATATATACCAACCACCCTCTTCTTCATTACAACAAAGATACATCATCACCAGAAAACGAACCCAAAAACAAATCCAAAAAACAACACAGATCCATCATCACCCAAAAAATCAAACACTTAAAACCAATCATCATCAAAATCCGAATCCGGTGAACAAGATTCCGATCATAACAACTCACCAACAAAACCTTATCACTTGAATCTCACCATCACACAAAACCCAGATCCGGATCTAAAAGATTAAACGATAATATATCCGTTTTATCACTCGAATCTCACCATCACACAAAACCCAGATCCGGATCTAAAAGATTAAACGATAATATATCCGTTTTATCACTCGAATCTCACCATCACACAAAACCCAGATCCGGATCTAAAAGATTAAACGATAATATATCCGTTTTATCACTCGAATCTCACCATCACACAAAACCCAGATCCGGATCTAAAAGATTAAACGATAATATATTCGTTTTATCACTCGAATCTCACCATCACACAAAACCCAGATCCGGATCTAAAAGATTAAACGATAATATATCCGTTTTATCACTCGAATCTCACCATCACACAAAACCCAGATCCGGATCTAAAAGATTAAACGATAATATATCCGTTTTATCACTCGAATCTCACCAACAAAAAAAAAACCCGGATATATTCGAATTTATATACGTTCCACAACGTATACCTGCAAACACACGGACAAAAGGATGATTTTTTGCCTCGTCGTGCAGACGACGAGGCTTTCTTTGGCCAAAAAAAACGGGGCTCGTGGGTGTGGTGGCGAGGTGCCACCGTGGACGACGAGGAGCAACAACGAGCTGCACCTTGTGCTCTAAGGTGCCCAAAAATTTTAAGTATTTTCGTTTCATTTTTTGAACAACCAAAAACAGCATTTGATAATGCCCGGTTTTTTAAAAGAGCCCGGTTTTGTAAGAAAGAGCATGGCTCTTTAAGAGGAATAAAGCCCGGTTTTGAAGGAGAAAACACGGCTTTAATATTTTTAGACAGAGCCTGATTTTGTAAAAGAAAACATGGCCCTATACCATTTTTTATAACACGGATTTCTTTTAGAGCCCGTTTTTCACTAAAACCACTCTACTGAGGGGGCTCTATGTCCATTTTTTTAGCAGTGATACCAAATAAGCCATAAGCCGGCTATATAAGCCGAAACATATTTGTGTTGAACTATATGCTTGCAAATGTTAGTGAAAACTTATTCGTTGAAATAATATGCATGTCAGAATGTTTAGAATATCCTTGAAAAAGTCATATTAATGATTATTTTATTGTTGTTAGATGTCGGACTCAAGCTCACTTGAAGTTGATCCGGAAAAAACGGTGAAAGATAAAAGTAACAAGAATAAGAGGAAGAGGCAGATGAAACGACAAAAAGAAAAACGGCAAAGAACAGGTAATGGATAGATTTTGATGAGCCAAAGCTATTAGAAGTGCAAACCATACTTAGCGGAACTATGTGCAGGTCAAACTGAAATTACGTTTGAACATGGCGATGTTAACAAAATGATGAGAAATTTGATCAAAAATAGAGTAAGAAAGCTTTAGCATAAATGATTATAGTCGATGAGCTCCCTTTCAGTTTTGTTGAGGGTGGAGGAAGTTAAACAAAGGTTGGTTAATTTAAGGTATAAATGTTTTTGTTTTTGGAATTGGTGATGACGTCAGCGAATTACGGCTCAGTTTGTGTGTTATAGGTTTAAATCGTTAGCCTGTTATCCCATCTGCATAAGTTGTTGTTGTGATGAAGTTGGCTTATATACTTGTGGTTTGTATCTTCAATGTCGATGATTATGTTATGTAGTTAGGGTTCAAATTGACGCATATTAGATTTAGATCGTTAGGTTTAAGGTTTTGTGATCCGATCTACATTTGTTACGAAATGATTTGTTGTGATTGAGGTATATCGTGACAAATATATATTTTCTTACTAAAAATTCTGTGGTTTATAATAAAGGTTCTTTGAAGTTGATGAGTTGGTAACCAATTAGGTTTAAATTATGTGTTTATAGATCTAGATCGTCAAGTTTAAGGTTTTGCTATTGGATTTGAAGGTTTTGGAGGTTGCTATTAGTGAAATGATCATTTCCCTGTCTTTTAGATCATAGCTTTTAGTTATGCAGTTGTAATCACTTCTACTCACTAGATCTATTATGGGATATTGCATCTAGGAGATTGTCCTGCTTTATGTTTGTATTTGAGTTATTAGTTTTTAACGGCATTTTTTGTAATAAGTGGTCAAACTACACAAAAGAATATGCTCACAGCTATGTGCACTTTGATGCGTTTTGTTTGGTTAAGCGGACTAATGCTTGAGTTCCTACTGATCTTAACATTAAAGCCTAAATTTGGTTTTTTAGCTTTGATGTTTTATACGCCTAGCTTGTGTCTATACAGCTATACAAATATTTATGGTAAACAAGTGTAGTATTACCAATGTAGGCTGGCTATATTTGGTCAAAATGTCAAATAGTAGATCGGGATCTTTTTTTGACAGCTTCAGTGATGACGCGTCACTAAGTTGTCTATGCGTGTTATATTTTGATATCTAGGAGATATACGAGTTTGTTTTTTTCTTTGATCAGATCACATGATTGTTGTTGAGTCATAATTTTGCCTATTTTGGCGATTTTAGGATCAAATAGTTTATAGTTACAATCTGCAGCTGTTATCTTGTATTCGTTTCTTTAAAATCTATAGAGTTCCATTAACGGTTGACTTTGTCTCTAGATAGCAATGAGAGGGTGCTTACTGATCCTTTCAGACGGCTTTCTACCGAGAAAGATATGAGTATTTCGATGGTGGGTCTCGATGCAGCTGGTAAAACCATCATCTTGTACAAGCTCGGCGAGATCGTCAATGATGGCTCTTTTCCTGGTACTCCATTCTCTCTATTTGTTATTCCTATATACTAAAATGTATTTAGTAACGAATATGGAAGTCAATGGTTCATATTGTTTCTGTGGCTATATATCCATATTGGCATTACTTGACTTCCTTTAAAGAAAGATGAAATCCTCTTTATGGTGTGTGATTCAACTTCAAAAAATCACAGTAACTTATGATATAGTTTTTCAATTTTTTTTTTTTTTTTTTTTTTTTTTTTTTTTTTTTTTTTTTTCAAATCTCAGTAAGGTAGAGGGTTGCTTATCAGTAACATTGGTGACTGCTGCTTTAGTTTCGATTGGCTATTAAATCGCAATTACCAAGATGTGTATTTAGAATTCATTCGACTTGTTTTTATTTGTGCAGTATATTATGTGGAGACTCTTGTGTACGATAACATCACCCTCAAGGCGTGGGATGTTAGTGGTCGATACAAGGTACAAACGTTTTTTTGTTTTACATCTTCTGAGTTCGAATACGGTTCACTTCGCATCTATGCCATTGCCAAGGGAAAATTGCAGTGGGATGGATGTACTGTGAAGATACACACTTACAACAACAACAACAACAACAACAAACCCAATCCCGCCGGGGCAGGGTATGGGGGAGGTAGACTGTAGACAGACCCTACCCCTACCCCCAGGTAAACCCGGGAGTAGAGAGGCTGCTTCCAAAGAGACCTCCGGCTGGTGCATGTGTGCGTCAATGTATTATATGTGCAGACCCGTTTGCAAGGAAGCGACTATTTCAAGGACACAAAGGGTCTCATCTTTGTGGTTGACAGCAATGATAAGGATAGACTTGATCAGTCAAGATATGAGCTGAACAGGTTGTTGAATGAGGTAAATATTTGTGTTGAACGCATATTCTAACACCATAAGCATAAATGAGTTGATGCATAATATATTTAGTCGAATACTAAATTTTACATTTGTGATTTATATACTATCATTTATGGTGATGCTAGTATGCTTACTAAGCTATAAGCTATTTGTTTTTTAATGTACAAAACTTCCGAACTACCAAATACCCACTGTAGAGGTGGCAAAATGGTGGGCAAAACGGGTCATTTTTAGTACGATTCAAAATGGGTTGTGCTGGGTTGACCTGTAACAATACAATCTTTCACGATTCAAAATGGGTCGTGCTGGGCTGACCGGAAATAAAGAATCACTTTGGGTAACCTTTGGCCCTTTTTTCCTCTTGAACTATTAAACAGTCAACAACTCAACATGATAATTGATGCATACTACTTGCATGTGTCCCCCGTTCTAGAGCATGTGACCCGTGCTTCAGTTATATGTTAATGCTCTTATCAATTTTATTCTTTTTTTTAACATCAGTTTTGTCAGTATCGCTTCTTGAACTTAAATAATGTCCCAAGAAAACCTTTTCCCTGCAATCCACTTGTGCGTTTTTAATCAGAAGTTATAGATTGCTTCAATATTTTCACCTAAAGTCCTGTTTTGCGTGCACCACTGCATATCACATAACTTACTCTCTTATGCTGTATTGATTGTAAATGAAGCTACTGTGCGCTGCCAGCAACATGATTCAGCTTCATAAACATTCCCTTATATGTCTTCAAATTTTTTTTACAAAATGTTTTATGGTAAAGATTATTCAAAGCTTGGCCTCATTAGCTATGGTTTGATCTGAAAAATGTGTTGATGAATTAGAATTTGAAAAAGAAAAAAAAAAAAAAAAAATCATCCGTCCTAAAATAAATGTCACGTTTGACTTTTTAGAGTCTTTATTATTCAACTTCGACCGTAAATATTTTTATTTGTGTTATATAATACTTGATGCAAAATATATGAATGGATTGGGTTTCAAATGTATTTTCATTGGTATAATTTTCATAAAGTATTATATAACGCAAATAAAAATATTAGAGGTCAAAGTTTAACAAAAAAGACCCCAAAAAGTCAAACCTGACATTTATTTTGGGACGGAGGGAGTAGCTGTTTGTAGATCTGTTGCAATATTTTATTTCATTGTAGCACCTGCACAATTTGTTTCCTAATGAGAGTGTATAAACTACTTTACTTCTAGGAATTATTTAAGGATGTGGTTCTTCTTGTATTTGCCAACAAACAAGATCTGGCTAATGGAATGAACAAAGCTGAGATTACTGTAAGGCTCGGCCTTTCTACCCCTATCCGACAACGCCACCGGTAATGTTTCCCTGAAAGTTTTATTTATGTTTTCAATGATGTTTTGTATATTGCCTGGTAGAACCAGTGAAACCATGACCAGTAGTAGAATGCGTTAGTGAATGGAGAGATCAATGTTGGGGAACAGGAAGAAGGAATAGAGAGAGAACAATGAAGATGAAAATAATATTATATTGGAGACAGATTTAACTTTGAGAAAGTTGGTGTGACCACTTTAGATTATTTGCATAAAACAGAAATCTTCTCACATTTTTGCGATAAAAATTACAAGTTGTTAATAGCTTAAATGGGTACAAACAAAATAAGACCAGCCGTAATGGTCTGTCGTGACATTTGGTCGACCACATCAAGACGCGTCCCACCCCCATTACATTCCCCTACCAAGACGTGCGCGTCTTAGACCCAAAAAAAGAGAAGTCGATCCTCAATAGGACCGAGTCGTTGGAGCATGTTTGTGTGTGAGTTTGTGGGGGTATATATGTATTTTAGTGGTGACCGAGGTCGTCTTGTTACACTAAGTTGGTCATGAAGATGGTTGTAGTGATTTGACGCTGATGTGGCAATGGTAACCGCGGTTATATTACATTTAGCGTAAGAATCACACTCGTTACTAACAACCACCTAGGTAACAAGTACAAAAGAACTAGGAATACAGAATTAGCGTTTTGGAAGATGATTTTGTGTAATCAATTACAATGAAAACTCAATGTCAGAAGGTGAACACGCATTTTAGCAAACTTGACTACTTGAGCATTATCGACATGTATGTTTAGTAAAGTGTAGACGTGTCAATAGCTTGTTATTTACTCGAACTGATTTTGATAATAAAAGCTTGTAGGCGAAATGAACACTTTGTTTTAAACAATTCAAATGAGCAATACCAAGCACCTTGGTCTCATTCTTTCTTACAGCTTTAAGAAACTCATCGGTCACCAACAATCTAAGAGCCACAGTGTGACTTCGAAAACATCTGTAAAAATTCTAAAACATTGCAAAACTAATTACACAACCTACAAATACTCTTTGTCAATGAAAACCGGTGTCCAAGCAATACCCTATCAACCTACCATTATCATCACGATCCCGACCATCATCCTTTCACGCAACGTGTCTTATATATAACATCCACCATTTTTTTTCCTATAACGAGTCGCTATCTCCGGTCCGGTCTCGTCTCCTCTATTCAATCCTTTTTCACTGATCAACATCTCAAGGTTTCTACAAACCATCACCCCACAGTCTCCTCCGGCTTGTAATGGTACATTTTTGTCTAACTCCACACTAATATCTAAGCTTTTTGGATCTTGGCGTCCGGACCTTTTCCAATAATTGATCCTACCCAAATATACATAAAGTTGTTTGGACCAATTCTGCACCTGCTCTCTTATTTCATCCCAGTGATGACCAGGAGGCTGTCATAAATAGTCACATGAAAGTTATGTAGATCCATCCTTGCGAGATACCAATGTTCATGCCCTTGGATCGGAGTGTATGCCTACAAAATTTGGAAAATCATTAATAATACTATAAAGTATACAATTATGTACACATAACTACGGGTAATAATCAAATATTTACTTACATAATTTACTTCCCACAAATCGGGCTGTTTCTCGTCTCGACAAATCAAGTTCACGTTATCAGGCTCATTCTCCTTCATCACCTCCACTTCGTCCCATGTATCCGCCGGTTTCTTATTAGCTTCCTTGGGTGCCAAATATGTAGCAAAATTTTCATAGAATATTACTTGACGGCCTAGGTATTCCTTAATGAGATGTTTGATCCAAGTGCAAATATGCCGTTAGAAGTTCATAACGAGACAAGTGTATTAGTATGTGTAAAATATGTCTAAATATGAAAAAACCTTTAAATACTAACATCTGAGTTTAGCCACCCCTGAGTTTCAGCCCCAAGTTCATCTGTGTCCTTTAGTAGCAAGGCCATAAAATACTTATCATATTCCATGCCCATATAACCATTATCGGAGTAAAAAACAAGGTCTTCATCATTCTTGAGAAAATCTTGTGGCGTTTGTCCCCAACGGTTTCGGTCAACTTCTGTCCTTTTTAGTTTACTCCACTTCAAAGCAGTTGCCATGGGAATGTGATCGACATGATTGGGAGCTTTCAAACATTTTTCGCGATACCGAGTAAGCACCAGGTCCAAGTTCAAGTTCGATTCTCGAACTGAAAGCTCTGAGGAATAATTTGGGCGATACTGAGGAAGCTTATTTTTCTTCGCCATGCTTGCGGACTGGGGAGGAAGCTTATTTTTCTTTGCCATGTTTGCGGACCGGGGTTTCTCCTTGGCTTTGGAGGTTCGAAACCTGTCCACTAGTTCACTCTCAAAAGCGAAAGTGGTAGTGGAACTGTTGACGCAAGTCACTCTATCAGCCTCCATCTTATCCACAGCCCCCCCCCCACTATGCTCCATGTAACTTAATGTAGAGAGTTTGTCGCTGAGCTCGCATCCCAATGCCTTAGCCGCCTCTCTATCTAGTAATGCTTTAACATGTGAAGAATCCGGATCCTTGAAAATTTTGCAGATGGTGTATTTATATTATATTCTGCAAATGGAAAAAAAAAAAAAAAAAAAAAAAAAAAAAAAAAAAAAATAAGAAAATAAAAGATAAAAGCATAAACTAGAAAAAAAAAAGTAATGAAAATGAAAACAGCAAATAAATACAGGAATGTTGGTGTTGATTAGCTTAGGGTTGATAGAATATTCCCACATGTTCCATACTGATCTTCGCATCCCTGTATCCGTTTTCCTGAGATGCCCATCATCATAGGTGAATCGCAGCTTCGATCCAATCTCATTAGCTGAAAATTCCTCATTTATATACTCCCGATGACCGTGGGGCCTCCAATACCCCGTCAAAACCGTACCAACCTTTCTATCTCGGCGTACTTTTTTTGCAGTGCCACTGTTGTACCGTTCATAAGCCGCATTTTCATCTAGTACGGTAGAATGGGTGAAATCAAGGTAATGTGGATTTCCCTTAACCATGTATTAATGTAATCGTACTGTGAAAAAGGAAATACAAGATTAGCATAAACACCCGTGCAAGTCATAAGCATAAGCATAAACACCGCCCTTACCCCCCCCCCCCCCTTCCTTAATTTTAGCAACTTGTTTAGTAGTATAAGCTAATCAAAAGACTAAATATGGGCTTATAAGCCATGAGTTAAGCCCAATTCATAGGTGTGTTTGGCTAATCTAAGCACTCGCAAAAAAACCATTATTATTATGATGTATACAATTATAAAGCTGGATTAAGAAGCTTAACCAAGCCTGACCCGACCGTAACCATTTTACCCGACCTGGCTGACCCGAAAATTTTATTAAAAATAAATAAAAATAAAAATACAACCCTCAGCCTCCTATGGCGAAAGGTTCACGCAAAAATTCAACCCTATAGCCACCCCTGAGCTCAGAGACAAACTCTCTACATTAAGTTACAGGGATCATAGTGGGGGGTGGGCTGTGGATAAGATGGAGGATGATAGTGTGACTTGCGTCAACAGTTCCACTACCACTTTCACTTTTGAGAGTGAACTAGTGGGCAGGTTTCGAACCTCCAAAGCCAAGGAGAAACCCCGGTCCGCAAGCATGGCAAAGAAAAACAAGCTTCCTCCCTAGTCCGCAAGCATGGTGAAGAAAAATAAGCTTCCTCAGTATCGCCCAAATTATTCCTCAGAGCTTCCAGTTCGAGAATCGAACTTGAACTTGGACCTGGTGCTTACTCGGTATCGCGAAAAATGTTTGAAAGCTCCCAATCATGTCGATCACATTCCCATGGCGACTGCTTTGAAGTGGAGTAAACTAAAAAGGACAGAAGTTGACCGAAACCGTTGGGGACAAACGCCACAAGATTTTCTCAAGAATGATGAAGACCTTGTTTTTTACTCCGATAATGGTTATATGGGCATGGAATATGATAAGTATTTTATGGCCTTGCTACTAAAGGACACAGATGAACTTGGGGCTGAAACTCAGGGGTGGCTAAACTCAGATGTTAGTACTTAAAGGTTTTTTCATATTTAGACATATTTTACACATACTAATACACTTGTCTCGTTATGAACTTCTAACAACATATTTGCACTTGGATCAAACATCTCATTAAGGAATACCTAGGCCGTTAAGTAATATTCTATGAAAATTTTGCTACATATTTGGCACCCAAGGAAGCTAATAAGAAATCGGAGGATACATGGGACGAAGTGGAGGTGATGAAGGAGAATGAGCCTGATAACGTGAACTTGATTTGTCGAGACGAGAACCAGCCCGATTTGTGGGAAGTAAATTATGTAAGTAAATATTTGATTATTACCCGTAGTTATGTGTACATAATTGTATACTTTATAGTATTATTAATGATTTTCCAAATTTTGTAGGCATACACTCCGATCCAAGGGCACGAACATTGGTATCTCGCAAGGATGGATCTACATAACTTTCATGTGACTATTTATGACAGCCTCCTTGGTCACCACTGGGATGAAATAAGAGAGCAAGTGCAAAATTGGTCCAAACAACTTTATGCATATTTGGGTAGGATCAATTATTGGAAACGGTCCGGACGCCAAGATCTAAAAAGCTTAGATATTAGTGTGGAGTTAGACAAAAATGTACCTTTACAAGCCGGAGGAGACTGTGGGGTGATGGTTTGTAGAAACCTTGAGATGTTGATCAGTGAAAAATGATTGAATAGAGGAGACGAGACCGGACCGGAGATAGCGACTCGTTATAGGAAAAAAATGGCGGATGTTATATATAAGACACGTTGCGTGAAAGGATGATGGTCGGGATCGTGATGATAATGGTAGGTTGATAGGGTATTGCTTGGACACCGGTTTTCATTGACAAAGAGTATTTGTAGGTTGTGTAATTAGTTTTGCAATGTTTTAGAATTTTTACAGATGTTTTCGAAGTCACACTGTGGCTCTTAGATTGTTGGTGACCGATGAGTTTCTTAAAGCTGTAAGAAAGAATGAGACCAAGGTGCTTGGTATTGCTCATTTGAATTGTTTAAAACAATGAGACCGATCAGCGTCAAATCACTACAACCATCTTCATGACCAACTTAGTGTAATAAGACGACCGCGGTCACCACTAGAATACATATATACCCCCACAAACTCACACACAAACATGCTCCAACGACTCGGTCCTATTGAGGACCGACTTCTCTTTTTTTGGGTCTAAGACGCGCATGTCTTGGTAGGGGAAATGTAATGGGGGTGGGACGCGTCTTGGTGGGGTCGACCAAATTTCACGACAGACCATTACGGCTAGTCTTATTTTGGTGGTACCCATTTAAGCTATTAACAACTTGTAATTTTTATCGCAAAAATGTGAGAAGATTTCTGTTTTATGCAAATAATCTAAAGTGGTCACACCAACTTTCTCAAAGTTAAAGTCTTTACCCAATTTGAGTATATGTGACAACAATTTTTTACCTTGTGTAACAATGATTTTTTACCTTTTGAATTAATCGAATAAAAGATCAATTATCATATGTGTATCACAACTCATGAAGTGTGGTGCTCTTTGTTTGGTTTGCCACCATAAAAAGAGCTGGATAATGATTTTTTATGTTAAATAATATAAACTATAAAGTTAAGTGGTAATCATCACTAATTGCTGATTAAGTGTTTTTTTTTTTTTTTTTTTTTTTTTTTTTTTTTTTTTTTTTTTTTTTTTTTTAATAATAGCAAGTGACATCGTTTTGTAATTTATCAAATAAATCAAATCATTCATTAGGCTTTGTTTAATCAACTTTGCAGTAAATATGGTTTGTTGATTTTTAGAGACATATTTAGACACATGCTTTTGCTAACAATTGTTTTAACTATCTTTTTTGTTGTTGCCAAGTTATATGGTTCACGGATAGTCGGATACTATGATCGGTTTGAAGCTCGGTTGTGTTCTACGACCCTCAAATTACAACAACATCAACAACTCGACGACCCTCAGGCTACAATCAACTAGTAAAAAACAATGGAACGGGTGATAAAAACTCACATAACACAATACACTAGTACTAAACAACAATATAACAAAATACCAAGCAGTGGTGTTCATCTTCAGCCATTTCAACCAACAAAATTCAGACATTTTTTTACTTCCCGTTGAAATGGCGTTGCCTCCTCTCGTCTTTTTTATTTTACTTTATTTTTGGTAGTACTACTAATAGGTGGGAGATGGTATTTATAGTTGGAAATGATTGGGAATGATCCGTGTAGTGGTTTCTGATTGGTGGGTTTTGTGTCACACGGATTGGGAGTGAGATGATCTGGGCCGCTGGATGGAGTGGCTAGGATTGTGGGAATGGGTTGTGTTTTCTTTGTGTGTTTGTTTTAAATTGAGGATGCGGTTTTGTTGATGTTGTGATTTGGAAATGTATAGGTGCAGTTTGGTTTGTTTGTAGGAATCACAATGTGTATCAGATTTGATATGGGTAGAATGACAATGGATATAAAAAAATGTATCATTACGATTTGTTTATGTGTGTATGAAAAAATATGATATGAAAAGGTGTATATATATTTGAATTTTGTAGCAGAAAAGAGAGGGGCATACGGAATGATTTCATAGAGTGAGTAATGAATATATGACTATGATATAACTATTTCATTCTCGGATCCACTAAACAAACAACTTAAATCGGAATGAAATCCCTAGGCCCATTCCGATAGGGCCATACCAAACGCACCCTAAATCTATAAGAAGATAAATGTGAAAGGTTTGTTACAATTACAATGTGTGATACGAAGTTTTGTAACAAATCGCATTTAGTAGCTAATTGATTTAAAATGTAGACAAAATACGAAATTGTAAGTGTAAAAGTGAAATGTTTGCATTTGTTAAAACATATTAGAAGGCTACCTTTTGTTAACAATATACTTGGAGTATTGATTAGGTCAACAATGTTTGACTTAATTAGGTAAATAATAAGCTTATAGGCTAAAGTGTTTCAATCAGTTCATAATACATTTTGTAAACATTTCAATAAAGTTAAGATTTATGATCTACTATACGCATCCATTTTGAGTAACTCTTTGGTGTTAAGATGATTAAAATCCTATAATGTTATAATCGGTGAATGTTAGTTAACGATTATTAAGGGGGTGTTTGTTTCGGCTTAAATAGCCGGCTTATGGCTTATTTGGTTTTGGGCCTAATTAGGTAAATGGCCAAAAAGGACATGACTGAATAAGCTTATTTGGTTTGTAGACTCGTAGTATTGTAAACATTTCAATAAACTTATGATTTATGCTCTACTTTATTCATCCATTTTGAGTAACTCTTTGGTGTTAAGATGATATAAATCCTAGAATGTTATAATCGGTGAATGCTAGTTAACGATTATTAAGGGGGTGTTTGTTTCGGCTTAAATAGCCGGCTTATGGCTTATTTGGTTTTGGGCCTAATTAGGTAAATGGCCAAAAAGGACATGACTGAATAAGCTTATAGGCTAAAGTGTTTGAATCAGTTCATAACACATTTTTTAAACATTTCAATAAACTTATGATTTATGCTCTACTTTATGCATCCATTTTGAGTAACTCTTTGGTGTTAAGATGATATAAATCCTAGAATGTTATAATCGGTGAATGCTAGTTAACGATTATTAGGGGGTGTTTGTTTCGGCTTAAATAGTCGGCTTATGGCTTATTTGGTTTTGGGCCTAATTAGGTAAATGGCCAAAAAGGACATGACTGAATAAGCTTATAGGCTAAAATGTTTGAATCAGTTCATAACACATTTTGCAAACATTTCAATAGAGTTAAGATTTATGCTCTACTATATGCATCCATTTTGAGTAACTCTTTGGTGTTAAGATGATATAAATCCTAGAATGTTATAATCGGTGAATGCTAGTTAACGATTATTAAGGGGGTGTTTGTTTCGGCTTAAATAGCCGGCTTATGGCTTATTTGGTTTTGGGCCTAATTAGGTAAATGGCTAAAAAGGACATGACTGAATAAGCTTATTTGGTTTGTAGACTCGTAGTATTGTAAACATTTCAATAAATTTATGATTTATGCTCCACTTTATGCATCCATTTTGAGTAACTCTTTGGTTTAAGATGATATAAATCCTAGAATGTTATAATCGGTGAATGCTAGTTGACGATTATTAAGGGGGTGTTTGTTTCGGCTTAAGTAGCCGGCTTATGGCTTATTTGGTTTTGGCCTTATATTTTGTAAGCTCATTTTTGTGGCTTATTAAAAAACATTTCGGTTTATATAAGTTTATCAATAAGGGTGTAAACTGCAAAATACATCCCTGTGGTTTACACCTTTTGGCACATTACATCCCTGTCAGAAACTATTGGCAATATACATCCCCCGTTAGGCAAACGTTTGCCACATTACATCCCTGAGGACTAAAGACGCAAAATTTTTTTCGTTAAGTGCTAACCGGAGTCTAACGGAGGGTTATTTTGGTCTTTTTACCTATAAGAGGGATGTATTTTGCAGATAACTTTTCCTAGAGGGATGTATTTTGCAAATAACTTTTATACTTTAGTTTTTTTTTTTTTTAATTATTATTATTATTATTATTATTATTATTATTATTATTATTATTATTATTATTATTATTATTATTATTATTATTATTATTATTATTTTTTATTATAAAACATCACTTTATTATTATTATTATTATTATTATTATTATTATTATTATTATTTTACGTTGTCTTACGTTTTGAACCATTTTTATCCGTTTTTTACGTTTTTGTCTGTATTTTTTACGTTTTTGTCCGTATTTTTTTACGTTTTAGTCTATTTCTATCCTTTTCTTAAGTTTCGTCCGTTTTCGTACGTTTTCGTCCGTTGTTCTAACATTTTTTCCGTTTTCATACGTTTTTGTCCGTTTTTATACGTTTTCGACCGTTTTCAATTTTTTTTATACGTTTTCGTCCGTTTTTCTTTAGTTTTTGTCCATTTTTATCCGTTTTTGTCCGTTTTTTCTTATATTTTTGTCCGTTTTATCCGTTTTGGTTCATTTTTCTTACGTTTTTTTCCGTTTTCCTAAGTTTTATCCCTTTTTTTTCCCATTTTTTTTGTTCGAATTTAAAAAAATAAAATAAAATAAATAAATAAAATAAAAAAAGTTCAATTTTTTTTTAATTTTTTATTTATTTGTTTGTTTTTTTTTTTGTTTTTTTTTTTTTTTTTTTTTTTTTTTTTTTTTTTTTGTTTTTTTTTTAATTTAATTTTTTGTCCGAATTTGTCAAAAAAATTTGGACGAAAATTTTGAACTTTTTTTTTAAAATTTTTTTGTCCGAATTTGTCAAAAAAATTTTGACAAAAATTTTGAACTTTCTTTTTTAATTTTTTTGTCCGAATTTGTCAAAAAAATTTTGACAAAAATTTTGAACTTTTTTTTTTTTTTAATTTTTTTGTCCGAATTTGTCAAAAAAATTTTGACAAAAATTTTGAACTTTTTTTTATTTTTTTATTTTTTTTATTTTTTATTTTTTATTTTTAAATTTGGACAAAAAAAATTGGAAAAAAA
Organism: Artemisia tridentata subsp. tridentata; assembly: GCA_021014915.2. NCBI lineage: Eukaryota > Viridiplantae > Streptophyta > Magnoliopsida > Asterales > Asteraceae > Artemisia > Artemisia tridentata. Next base: position 52,068,977 of record CP139506.1, read on the forward strand.
ATGGTTAAAACTTGCGAAAACGGAAAAAACGTAAGAAAAATGAACCAAAACGGATAAACATGTAAAAAAAAGGACGAGCACAGATAAAAATGGTTCAAAACGTAAGACAACGTAAAATAATAATAATAATAATAATAATAATAATAATAATAATAATAATAATAATAATAATAATAATAATAATAATAATAATAATAATAATAATAATAATTAAAAAAAAACTAAAGTATAAAAGTTATTTGCAAAATACATCCCTCTAGGAAAAGTTATCTGCAAAATACATCCCTCTTATAGGTAAAAAGACCAAAATAACCCTCCGTTAGACTCCCGTTAGCACTTAACGAAAAAATATTTGCGTCGTTAGTCCTCAGGGATGTAATGTGGCAAACGTTTGCCTAACGGGGGATGTATATTGCCAATAGTTTCTGACAGGGATGTAATGTGCCAAAATGTGTAAACCACATGGATGTATTTTGCAGTTTACTCTTAATAAGGTTTATATAAGGAGGAGAGTTATTTTGCAAACCAAACAAATCTCACATACTGAAGGGACACATCCCCACCATCCATCTAAAAACAATCGATGGCTAAGATTAAAACATTTTACTAGTTAAAAAAAATATCAACAACGCGTGGGGGCATTTTGGTCAATTCAAAAAACACAACTAATTAACACCCCCTCTCATTCATCATCACTGTAACTTCTCACCAAACACACACTAAAAACACACACTAGCAAATTACACCGATCAAAATAACTACACACCATAACCGTACCAAACATAAAATTTTAACCAAAATATCACATCAAAATGGAAGATAAAGACGCCGACGGTTAAGCCGTTTGTTAACGGAGGTGCATCTGGTATGCTTGCTACTTGTGTCATTCAACCTATCGATATGATCAAGGTATAATACTAATATATCGATTAGATTTTCAATATTCTTTAGATCCTGTTGTACAATAAGCTGTTGATTAGCCTTTGTTCAGATCCTGTTGCTTAATGCTTATTCTGTATTATGAATGTTGTTTAGATGTAGATTAAGCTTTTGTAACTGTAATTATTTGATTAGGCTCAAAATGCTGATTAGATCTTGTTATTTAGATGTAAATCAAGCTCTTGTAATGTTTTTTGTGTATATTCAGGGTTTGTTCGTAATTTTAGATGAATATAATGCAATGGTAACTGAGATTTAACTTGCTTGAAGGTATTAGTTCCTAGCTTTGGTTTTCGGTTATCGATGTTGAGGCTCTCTAATTTTGAGTTTGATTAGTTATGTGTGAGAGTTTGATTGTATGCTAGTTAGTTTTGATGTAAGATGGGTGTTTTTATAGTTTATAAATGCTCTTTAGGTATCGTAAATTTAGATGAATGTAATTCAGATATGAAAAGTTTAAGTTGTTAGATCTAAAATTAGTCATCATTTCATGATGTTGGTGTTGTGTGATTTTGACTTTTGAGTGAAGAATTATCGTTTTGACTCTGAGATGTGTGATTTTGTCTAAACTGTTCATGTCGTTTGAAAAAGGTTTACTCAAGGATTGCTTATCTTTTTGGTATCACCAGTGATATCACATGTGGTATCAGCAGTGATATCCCATGTGAAGAAGCTCAAACACCTGTGATATCACGGGTGATATCACATGTGATAGCACATGTGATATCACATGTGATATCACCTGTGATATCACTGGTGATATGTGATATCACAGGTGCTATCACCGGTGATATTACTAGCAACATATATCACAGGTGCTATCACCTAATGAACAGAGAACTTAAAGAAACAATGAAATCTGGTGATAGATAGGCCGACTTTCTGTACACAAGCCCAAAACTAGTTGAATTCCAACAACTATCTGAGTAATGGTTGATACTGATGCATCTACACACACAAGTCAACAACGGATTGAGTTGATTAATATAAAAAAGGGATCATACATATACAACCAGTTATGCACGAAAATCATCAATACTTGTGGTATGGACCAAACTATAGAAACATTGTGAAAATCTCACGCAGAATAATCTAAACAACAGTGTTATAAGTGTGCTTAAAATGATTCACGGGAGGTACATAGTACATACTTCTCTTCCAAATCAGATTTGTATCATTTGCTTAAAATGATTCCATACTGATGAATTACAATCTTTCAGGTGTTCCCTGCATATTTGGAGTTTTGACATGTGAAGACATGGATCAGGTATATTTAATAATTGTCTTCTATCCACTAATTACTGAATGCTCATTTTTGATTATTTATTGGGGCCAATAGGGGCGTCGAGTAGAACCAGTAACCATAATAAGTTCTTTATTTATCTTTTAATCCAGTACTAGTAAGGATAAGTATGATTTTCTTTTACCTAAATTTATTTCAAAACCTCAAACTACTATGTTATTGCTTCAACAAAATTATCACTTTGTAAATGTATATAAACATGTTCTACATTTATTTACTGTTTCATATAATGGTTATAGGCTTTGAATCGTGCTGGTGGCAAAGCATGGAACAAGGGCTCTGAGGCTACTGATGATAGCTTCTGCATAAACATAGGATTTACTTGATTTTTAATTGCATTTGTAGGTATTTTCTAGGATCAAATCACTAGTACAAAAGCCCGATGCCCTGCAAAGTGGGGTCAGTGCTACTGATGCTGCAAGGACACTCGGAATTGCTCCAGCTATGACCAAGGAGCATCTGCTTGCTGCCGAGAGCAAAGGTACGTGATAGGACCCGCATAATATTTAAATTAACACGGCCCTAACAATAGGGTTTGAAAATTGTTATTGTTCACTGGATTTTAGTGGCACCTTTAACAGACGGTATTTAAGGGCAAGTACTTTTGTCAGGTTTTCTATATACGCATAATATACTCGACAGCGTATATAGATGCAGACATGAACGAGGAAGAATTGACTTACAGAGTGGAAAGGAATGGTGGACTCGTGAACGCTGCGACGGGTGAGAAGTCTGATATTCTAATTGAAGTTCCTCCTAGTGTAAATGGTGTTCGCAATGATGCTGGGTGAAGAGGATGAAGATCGAGGAGATTGAAGATGATGATGAAATGGATGAATAAAAGAAAAGTGGAATAAACGAGTTGTAGAGTCTTGTTACTTCTGTCAAGTGTTATGTTGTTTTTTTAAATGTAAGCTGAAACACGGTCAGCTTGTTTGTTTAGTATAGGTCTTTGTCTATATTGTTAAAGTTGCCCGGTGTACTAACTTTTGAATCAATGAAGTGAATTTGCTTATATAATATGGGCAATTCTAAGTTCCGGATTCGTAATTTTTATTCACTCATATTTGGTTATCTTGAATGCAAGGGCTAATAGGCAGTTGAACAAGACGCCATAGCTGGTGTCACAAATGTAGCTCAAAACACATGGTAGGTCTATTTACCTAATATCTTATTTTGTATCACAGGTGATACCTAATATTTGGTATGTATCACAAGTGATACCTAATATTTGGTATGTATCACAGGTGATACCTAATATCTTATTTTATTAGGTATCACCAGTGATACAAAATAACTTATTAGGTATCACCTGTGATACAAAATAATTTATTAGGTATCACCTGTGATACAAAATAACTTATTAGGTATCACCATGATACATACAAAATCACACATTGGTTAGTACTGCTAATTGGTTTTAATGATGTTCAATGGAGCTTAGTACTGCTGAATATTCTGTGATATTCAGAATATGAATTCTGAGTATCACATGTGATATTTTGTGATATTCAGAATATCACTTGTTATTTTCTTATGTTTTCGTCCGTTTTCATACGTATCCGTCCTTTTTCTTACGTTTTCGTCCGTTTTCTTATGTTTTCGTCCGTTTTTATACGTTTTTGAATATCACAACTAATATTCGGAATATCACTTGTGATTTTCTGAATATCACTGGTGATATTCTGAATATCACTTGTGATTTTCTGAATATCACTTGTGATATTCTGAATATCACTTGTGATTTTCATGTTACAAAACATTAGTTGAAAATCACTTGTGATATTCAGAAAATCACTTGTGATATTCTGAATATCACAGAATATCACTTATGGTATTCAGAATATTATTTGTGGTACTCAAAATATCACTTGTGATATTCTGAATATCACAAAATATCACTTGTGTTATTCAGAAAATCACAAAATATCACATGTGATATTCAGAAAATCACATGTGATATTCTGAATATCACAGAATATCACATGTGATACTCAAAATATCACTTGTGATATTCTGAATATCACAGAATATCACTTGTGATATTCAGAAAATCACTTGTGATATTCAGAATATCACTTGTGAAGGAGAAAATGTTCAGATGGGGTCGAGAACAGTGTTATGAAGGAGGTGAATTCTTGATGAAGAAGTAGTTGCTTATGCAGTTTTGGTTTCACATTAATAGTTATCATGTACACTCCGGCCTCATACAAGAAACATAATAAAAGAGCTTCTGTAATGAGATGCTGTCATGATAGATTGGCTAATCAAAATCATGCATTATTCAGATGGTACAGCTCTGGAGCTACCTAGTCATGGACAATGTGTTCATCTCTCAAGGCATTTTTGATGCATGTTGACTTGTTTTTATTTGTCAAATGAATTCATCTGCTCCTAAATAAAAATGGCAATTAGCAAACTATTGTTGTCTATCCAGACTGATATAAAAAGTCGAACTGAAAAATACGCACAATGTCTTCCACATGCACAAAAGGCGGATGTAACGTGTCTAGATCATTGCCATCACAAATTCATAAGAAACAATGACTTAAGTTAAAGCAATGAAAGAGGCGGATGTTTGTATCTATTTTGAACGACATGATGAGTGTAGCTTGCTTATTTGTTTCTCTCTATGCATAAAAAGCTTATCTGAAAATTTTGACATATGCACATTGAGATTTACGAGTGGCAAGAAGCAAATGAGCTTTGAATTAAAACCTATCAAAAAATTATGAGTGATTTAATAGAAAAAAACAAAACAACTTATTAACTATAATTAGTAGAAAAGATAAACGAATGTAAATGGAAAGCACTGAATATGAATCTTATTATAATCTTGATAAAGATGGACACATTTTCTGTCAAGTGATTCAGTTTGCTGGTACATTGATGGGTTTCCCTTTCTCTCTTAGTTTAGCTATTTCCTCTTTCATTGCTTCCTTCCTCTTCTTGCTCGCTAGGACTTTAGCCAAAACACCGCTTACATTTGGGTCTTTTTTCTCTGTCGGGGGAGGCGGTGGAGGCCGTCTTGCTGCTGCATCTGCTGCACTCCTATCATTAATAATGCTCAACCCAAATACTGCGCCACCCAACAAGACATCCCTGCATGCACAAATTCAACGTAAAATATGTTTTTTCTGACCAAACATGTATATTAAATCTTTATCAGAGGGCATAAATTATACAGCACCTGCGAGCTAGGACATGCCGCTGAGAAGCCGAAATCTTTTCATTTGGAGGAGTGCTGATGGGTGCAACAGCAACATGAGGAGTGTTTTTGAGGGGTGTATGCAGCTAGTGGGGCATGCCAGGTACTTGGATCGCCTATGAGTTCAACTGATGTTATGCTAACAGGTGGTTGGTGCAAAACTTGGGCAACAATGTAAGTCACAAACTCCATCTGAAAAGCAAAACAAGTAGTAATGTGAAACTCTTGACATTTGGGAACCTAATTATGTTATTAATGCGGCTAAAAAAGAAAACATGAAATCGGCAATTGATTCTTTGGAATTTTATTGGAAGGTTGACCATTTGAATAAGACCAGAGGTCTAGTGGAGACAATGAATCATTTCTATGTTATATACATTTTATTAGGGGTGGTTCTGAAATTGGTATTCCAACAAAGAAATTAACATTTTTTATATGTAAGATGGCCCATAAATATGTCGAATAAGTTTTAATGCAGCTAATATGAAACTGTTTGTTTGACCCATAAATAGATCAGAATTAGCTTCAATCTATCGCAAACACTAAAAAATGCATATATAGAACCTGAAAATGCAATAAACCAGTAATCAATTTCACAACACAAATGCCAAACACCCCCTTTGTACTTCATGGGTATTTTGAGCCTGATTAGATATTCAGATCTGTATATGAACATATATACTTGTGTAGGGGCAACTGTGCATAACATAACACTAGAATGTATCAAAGGGCTTGGGGTTACATAGAAAAGCATGATAGGGTTATTCAAATGCTTACTTTTGTAGGCAATTATCCATAATATATACTCACTGTAGCACATGAAGTAACTCAAAGCCAGCTATATCCCCCTGATTTTGTGCCTAATTCATCTTCCTAATCACCAGATGATGACATTTGGAATCCACAAACTCTCTTCCTTCATCTACATTCTTCATTTTGCCTTGGCACAAAAACTAGGATGGAAAATTATTTTCCTTAACATAAAGGTTTTGTGGTTTGGCTTTCTTGCAGACTTGTAGTAAGATCTTGATATAAAACTTTGGTTTCTTTATTCAGGTACCCTGCGATTAACAAACCAGCGGGGGTTGTTCACTGGCTCAAACATAGTAAAGATGCACAGAATGTTGATTGGGTTGTTATACTCGATGCAAATATGATTATTAGAGGCCCTATTTTACCATGGGAGATTGGTGCCGAGAAAGGCAGACCTGTTGCTGCATATTATGGGTACAAATAGTCATTTTCATGATCCATTTGAGTCTCTTTGTATCAATAGCCTCTTAGTTTTTACCATAAGGAGTTAGAAATAGCTCTTAGGTTTCCATTTCTTATTTATTGGTCAAATGCATAATCAGTACGGATTAACTAGAACATGTTGATTGTATACCTGTAGGTATTTGGTGGGATGCGATAATATACTTGCCAAATTGCACACTAAGAACCCTGAACTATGTGACAAAGTTGGTGGGCTTTTAGCCATGCATATAGATGACCTTCGAGCACCGGCACCAATGTGGCTATCTAAAACCTAAAAAGCCTACGAAAAAGCCTAAAAAGTCAAAAACCCACATCTGCGTTGCTACATTTTTTGTATTTAGAATCACTAGTGTAAGTGTAGGCTTCAACATCAAGTTCCAAGTAACAAGTTTACGTTGTCACATAATGTCAAACAGTTGACGTGAAGGTTGATACTTGACAGACATATGTAACATGAGTAATGCTATTTCATAACGGTATCTTGGCGTGCTTAAAAAAAAAGGGAAACCGGACATACGACTGACTAATCACATCTCATTGCTTTATAATATGTAAGTAAACATGGGAAATTTTGCTTTATAATACGGTATCAAATGCAGAAATAATGCTCTTACAGCCCCTTATTTATAGTTGATTATGTGATCCTAGTTATTCAAATCGAAACTCACCATCCTCACGACGACACCAGCTTACGATCTCATCTCTACAACCATCTCATCTCCACGACCCGAACCTGTATACAAACAGAAAGATTAAAAAGTAGGGTTGTTCCATGTAAAAATCAATTGTTCATTTCATCAAACACATGGTGTGCATTTAACTGGATATTTTTCTAAAGCATAATTTACATAAAGATTAGATGTAAAAAACATAAACTTACTCGTTATTAAATCCAATTTCTAATTATCAGGTGTTTTTATGCTCGAATGCTTTCACGTGATTTCATTTAGATGATGAACGATCTAAAGAAAATAAGATGAATCTAATGATAGCTAATGTGATGTTTAATGAGAATGAATGATTATGATGAACAAAGATTCTATCGTGTTTAATTGAATGAACTGAAATTCGGATGTTTGTTTGATAAGATGATTGAATGGTGTGGAAGTTGATATTGAATTGGGGATGAGAGAAAACACACGTTTGTGTGTGTTTTTTATGAGAGAATTAAAGAGGAGTTTTTTAATTTTGTGTTTATATAGTTGACAATTATACCCTTTTAGTGTAAAGTATGTATTTAATCTCAACCATTAGATCAAATAAGATGGAAGGTGGTGATTGATCCCTTCGTATCCAAATAAACTTTTGTCCTCAAATAATCTTTAATAAGGCTTATATAAGGTTTATATAAGTTTATTAATAAACTTATATAAAGCCGAAATCTTTTTTAATAGGCCACATAAAGTGAGCTTGCGAAACATAAGCCCAAAATCAAAATAAGTCATAAGCTAAAACAAACACCTCCCAAGAGTTCAAAGTTTGTGTAACGTCAAAACTAAACTAATGCTCCTATCAATTAACTAAATTGTATAACGAAACTAGTCTTGAATAAGTTGGGTCATAAATAATATAATCTTGGTACGTTTAGATACAAAAGCGATTAAAAAATAAAGGCGAGGCCAAAAAAAAAAAAAAAAGAAAACACAACTGCGATTATTTTGTGCTACACTCACACAAATTTTTGGATCCGCCACTGAGCAACCATTCTTGTGATGAATATACAAGCTTGAGTTACGATTGTTATATTGGTCATTTGCTTCTACTAATTTATAAAATGTAAGCAATCCCAAGCACCCCCTTAAGAGTCGCTAATCGGTTTTGAGTAAAAGGTTCGGGAGTAATCCCAAGCACCCCCTTAAGGCAGTTGATATGTTTGCTGCAGAAAGAAACAGGATTGATGTGTTTTTCGGTCTTCCTGAGGAACTACAGGCTCCTCATTGACTTAGTAGACAGTACTTTGTTTCATTTGTACAATGCGAAAACCTTTTGTTTGTAGGGATGGTTGTTTCTCTTGTGATTAGATTATAATACCGTTTGTTGTTAGTATATGTTAAAATCGAGACTGCTGTATTTTGAATGTATTTAGGTGGATTTATTTATGATCTACAATGTACTTTTGGTTAACCGTAATATACGATAAGAGAAATACAAATCGTTAATGAAACTGAATGTGAGCTTCTATGACAAGAACTACAACTAATTGAGAACAACAATAACACATAAGCTCTAAACTATATATCTATCTTGGAATACTTACGGCACCTTCATTGCTTGTTAGAGTAATGTGATACTTGACCAACGAAAACCTTACAATATAACCATCATCAATTGCTTCAAACGATAGTGGCGTGATCAACTCGACGTGTAAGATGAACGAAAGTAGTCGTTGAGTGAAAAACTTAAAACATTTGACGTAGCTTTGTTGTATTGATTTATTTTTCCAAAAACTCTTTGATTATCGAATTACTTGTAGATTTCCCTTACGCCACCACCTATACGTTCGAATACCTAAAGAGATCCTTATATTCTTGATGTTATCAAATGTCGAGACACGTTCATCGTCATCTTTTTCTGGATTCATCATCATACAAGCCATCGTAACAATCAACATTCGCATGTTTCGTCTCTTTGCCTATGCATGGTTCTAATCTTTCATTGTCACTTGTAAAAACTTATGGGACCACACAATAAATGACAACAAACCTTAACAGATGTCTACAAAGTCATTTTCAAAATATATTTCATGTTATCAATATAAAATAGCTACTGTACTATAAGAGCACTCCCAACGGAGCTTTAAAGCCACGTCAAGGCCACGGTAAAGTGCGTTAATGGTTGGGAGGTAGCATGTTAACGCAGCGTTAAGGGACCACGTTAAACCCATGGGATTCAATTTAACCGTTAAGGGTAGTTTTTGTTTTTAAAAAAAAAAATCACTTGCGCCCCTTGGTTGTTTTTTTTTTTTTTTTTTTCATTTTTGCCCCTTGTGTTTTATACGAAAGTTTTTTTTTTTTTTTTTTTTTTTTTTTTTTTTTTTTTTTTTTTTTTTTTTTTTTGCCCCTTAGATATGTTATGTAATGTTTTATAAAAACTTGTAACGTTTTCTAAAGTAGGATTTGGTTCTTGTTCGACAACTGGTGGAGTGTTCACCGGTTCATTTTCTGGTTGGAAAACCAGAAAGATATCTTCCGGTGGAGTATTGACTGCTTCATGCGGTGGACATGGAAATTGTTGGGAAAAATCTTGGCGAGGAGGACTGGGGAATTGTTGGGAGAAATCTTTTTTGAAAGACATTTGCAGTGATTAAAGGTTGAGTTTCGATCTTGAATATGTAAAGTTTGAATGTGTTTGTGTGTGAGAAAACTGTGAATGTTATGTTTTTAAAAAATGAAGTATTTATAAGTTTAGGGGTTGAATTTGAAAATATTTGATATAAATGTGAGTTAAGGTGTGTTAAAGGTGAGTTATGGTTGGGTGTGTTAAAGCTGAGTTAAAGGTGAGTGTGTTAAATCTGACGTGGCAGTGCGTTAAAGTTTAAATCTGAGTTATTGTTGGGAGTTCCCTAAAAGTTTAGCATTTTTACTAGTTAGAGTGGACCAATCTAGTTAGAGTTGAACTAGAAACAAAATAAAATAGAAACACCAACTTGATCTATTGCTATTTATGGTTCGAAAGGCTAGAAATACAAATTTGTAAAAAAATTAATGTGAATGGAAGTTGAGTAAATGCATTTTGTATCAAAGACTAGTCCAATCACCATAAAGACTAGTCCAACCACTCAACCTTAAAGCTAGTATTCCTACATGCATGATGGAGTACTATTTAAGGCTACTCACAGTAGTGACCCAGGTCATCCTTTGCCATGTTAGCTTTCTCTTTCCGGTGATCAGACATGACCAAATTGTCACAGAGCCACAGTCGATGACCGAGGGTTTTTTTTCAAACATTTTAAACAACAAATTTAAAAATATAAAAACGTAAACGTTCACATTTAAAAACACAACGTACGAAATTAAAACGTTGCATAAACTTCTTAGAATAAAAATAGTACATAGCCTGTTGTTGAGCCGCATCGTCTTTATCGCATTGTTTTTGAATATACTTTTGCATTTGTGCGACGGTATGAGGGAGACGATAAGCCATAATTTTGTGTTTGAATTGTTGTGTGAATTGTGTTTGAAATTGTTTGTTTAGAAGTGTGTTTGAGATTGGTATTTATTAGGTTGTAAAGTGGTAAAGTTTATTTTTTTAAAAAAAATGTTTGTTTTTTTTTATATTAAACGATTAGAATTTTTGAAAATATGTGTGTGTTTACAATAGGTTAAAAATTAGACCGATAGTTAGAATTGCATTTAATTAGAATTGCATTTAGAAGAGCCATGGAACCTTTCTCGGAGAAAAGCCATGGAACCTTTCCAATCGGTCACAAAAGGAGTAACCTTTCCCGGAGAAAAGCCATGGAACCTTTTAATTAGAATTGCATTTAGAAGAACAGGATGACTAATTGCACAAAGACTTCATTCGAATGACCAAGTCGACCATCTAAGTCCATTTTTTAGTACACAGATAGACAACACAACTAATATGACATATGCTTAAAATACATCACCACATATTAAAAAACATTAAAAAAAAAAAAAAAAAAAAAAAAAAAAAAACCATTGACATATATATACCAACCACCCTCTTCTTCATTACAACACAGATACATCATCACCAGAAAACGAACCCAAAAACAAACCCAAAAAACAACACAGATACATCATCACCAAAAAAAATCAAACACTTAAAACCAATCATCATCAAAATCCGAATCCGGTGAACAAGATTCCGATCATAACAACTCACCAACAAAACCTTATCACTTGAATCTCACCATCACACAAAACACAGATCCGGATCTAAAAGATTAAACGATAATATATCCGTTTTATTACTCGAATCTCGCCATCACACAAAACCCAGATCCGGATCTAAAAGATTAAACGATAATATATCCGTTTTATCACTCGAATCTCACCATCACACAAAACCCAGATCCGGATCTAAAAGATTAAACGATAATATATCCGTTTTATCACTCGAATCTCACCATCACACAAAACCCAGATCCGGATCTAAAAGATTAAACGATAATATATCCGTTTTATCACTCGAATCTCACCATCACACAAAACCCAGATCCGGATCTAAAAGATTAAACGATAATATATTCGTTTTATCACTCGAATCTCACCATCACACAAAACCCAGATCCGGATCTAAAAGATTAAACGATAATATATCCGTTTTATCACTCGAATCTCACCAACAAAAAAAAACCCGGATATATTCGAATTTATATACGTTCCACAACGTATACCTGCAAACACACGGACAAAAGGATGATTTTTTGCCTCGTCGTGCAGACGACGAGGCTTTCTTTGGCAAAAAAAAACGGGGCTCGTGGGTGTGGTGGCGAGGTGCCACCGTGGACGACGAGGAGCAACAACGAGCTGCACCTTGTGCTCTAAGGTGCCCAAAAATTTTAAGTATTTTCGTTTCATTTTTTGAACAACCAAAAACAGCATTTGATAATGCCCGGTTTTTTAAAAGAGCCCGGTTTTGTAAGAAAGAGCATGGCTCTTTAAGAGGAATAAAGCCCGGTTTTGAAGGAGAAAACACGGCTTTAATATTTTTAGACAGAGCCTGATTTTGTAAAAGAAAACATGGCCCTATACCATTTTTTATAACACGGATTTCTTTTAGAGCCCGTTTTTCACTAAAACCACTCTACTGAGGGGGCTCTATGTCCATTTTTTTAGCAGTGATACCAAATAAGCCATAAGCCAGCTATATAAGCAAACATATTTGTGTTGAACTATATGTTTGCAAATGTTAGTGAAAACTTATTCCTTGAAATAATATGCATGTCAGAATGTTTAGAATATCCTTGAAAAAGTCATATTAATGATTATTTTATTGTTGTTAGATGTCGGACTCAAGCTCACTTGAAGTTGATCCGGAAAAACGGCAAAGAACAGGCAATGGATAGATTTTGATGAGCCAAAGCTATTAGAAGTGCAAACCATACTTAGCGGAACCATGTACAGGTCAAACTGAAATTACGTTTGAACATGGCGATGTTAACAAAATGATGAGAAATTTGATCAAAAATAGAGTAAGAAAGCTTTAGCATAAATTATTATAGTCGATGAGCTCCCTTTTAGTTTTGTTGAGGGTGGAGGAAGTTAAACAAAGGTTGGTTAATTTAAGGTATAAATGTTTTTGTTTTTGGAATTGGTGATGACGTCAGCGAATTACGGCTCAGTTTGTGTGTTATAGGTTTAAATCGGTAGCCTGTTATCCCATCTGCATAAGTTGTTGTTGTGATGAAGTTGGCTTATTTACTTGTGGTTTGTATCTTCAATGTCGATGATTATGTTATGTAGTTAGGGTTCAAATTGACGCATATTAGATTTAGATCGTTAGGTTTAAGGTTTTGTGATCCGATCTGCATTTGTTACGAAATGATTTGTTGTGATTGAGGTATATCGTGACAAATATATATTTTCTTACTAAAAATTCTGAGGTTTATAATAAAGGTTCTTTGAAGTTGATGAGTTGGTAACCAATTAGGTTTAAATTATGTGTTTATAGATCTAGATCGTCAAGTTTAAGGTTTTGCTATTGGATTTGAAGGTTTTGGAGGTTGCTATTAGTGAAATGATCGTTTCCCTGTCTTTTAGATCATAGCTTTTAGTTATGCAGTTGTGATCACTTCTACTCACTAGATCTATTATGGGATATTGCATCTAGGAGATTGTCCTGCTTTATGTTTGTATTTGAGTTATCAGTTTTTAACGGCATTTTTTGTAATAAGTGGTCAAACTACACAAAAGAATATGCTCACAGCTATGTGCACTTTGATGCGTTTTGTTTGGTTAAGCGGACTAATGCTTGAGTTCCTACTGATCGTAACATTAAAGCCTAAATTTGGTTTTTTAGCTTTGATGTTTTATACGCCTAGCTTGTGTCTATACAGCTATACAAATATTTATGGTAAATAAGTGTAGTATTACCAATGTAGGCTGGCTATATTTGGTCAAAATGTCAAATAGTAGATCGGGATCTTTTTTTGACAGCTTCAGTGATGACGCGTCACTAAGTTGTCTATGCGTGTTATATTTTGATATCTAGGAGATTTACGAGTTTGTTTTTTTCTTTGATCAGATCACATGATTGTTGTTGAGTCATAATTTTGCCTATTTTGGCGATTTTAGGATCAAATAGTTTATAGTTACAATCTGCAGCTGTTATCTTGTATTCGTTTCTTTAAAATCTATAAAGTTCCATTAACGGTTGACTTTGTCTCTAGATAGCAATGAGAGGGTGCTTACTGATCCTTTCAGACGGCTTTCTACCGAGAAAGATATGAGTATTTCGATGGTGGGTCTCGATGGAGCTGGTAAAACCACCATCTTGTACAAGCTCGGCGAGATCGTCAATGATGGCTCTTTTCCTGGTACTCCATTCTCTCTATTTGTTATTCCTATATACTAAAATGTATTTAGTAATGAATATGGAAGTCAATGGTTCATATTGTTTCTGTGGCTATATATCCATATTGGCATTACTTGACTTCCTTTAAAGAAAGATGAAATCCTCTTTATGGTGTGTGATTCAACTTCAAAAAATCACAGTAACTTATGATATAGTTTTTTTTTTTTTTTTTTTTTTTTTTTTTTTTTTTAAAATCTCAGTAAGGTAGAGGGTTGCTTATCAGTAACATTGGTGACTGCTGCTTTAGTTTCGATTGGCTATTAAATCGCAATTACCAAGATGTGTATTTAGAATTCATTCGACTTGTTTTTATTTGTGCAGGATATTATGTGGAGACTCTTGTGTACGATAACATCACCCTCAAGGCGTGGGATGTTAGTGGTCGATACAAGGTACAAACGTTTTTTTGTTTTACATCTTCTGAGTTCGAATACGGTTCACTTCGCATCTATGCCATTGCCAAGGGAAAATTGCAGTGGGATGGATGTACTGTGAAGATACACACTTAATGTTAATGAAATAACTGGTGTACGTCAATGTATTATATGTGCAGACCCGTTTGCAAGGAAGCGACTATTTCAAGGACACAAAGGGTCTCATCTTTGTGGTTGACAGCAATGATAGGGATAGACTTGATCAGGCAAGATATGAGCTGAACAGGTTGTTGAATGAGGTAAATATTTGTGTTGAACGCATATTCTAACACCATAAGCATAAATGAGTTGATGCATAATATATTTAGTCGAATACTAAATTTTACATGTGTGATTTATATACTATCATTTATGGTGATGCTAGTATGCTTACTAAGCTATAAGCTATTTGTTTTTTAATGTACAAAACTTCCAAACTACCAAATACCCACTGTAGAGGTGGCAAAATGGTGGGCAAAACGGGTCATTTTTAGTACGATTCAAAATGGGTTGTGCTGGGTTGACCTGTAACAATACAATCTTTCACGATTCAAAATGGGTCGTGCTGGGCTGACCGGAAATAAAGAATCACTTTGGGTAACCTTTGGCCCTTTTTTCCTCTTGAACTATTAAACAGTCAACATGATAATTGATGCATACTACTTGCATGTGTCCCCGTTCTAGAGCATGTGACCCGTGCTTCAGTTATATGTTAATGCTCTTATCAATTTTATTCTTTTTTTTTTAAAATCAGTTTTGTCAGTATCGCTTCTTGAACTTAAATAATGTCCCGAGAAAACCTTTTCCCTGCAATTCACTTGTACCTTTTTAATCAGAAGTTATAGATTGCTTCAATATTTTCACCTAAAGTCCTGTTTTGCCTGCACCACTGCATATCACATAACTTACTCTCTTATGCTGTATTGATTGTAAATGAAGCTACTGTGCGCTGCCAACAACATGATTCAGCTTCATAAACATTCCCTTATATGTCTTCACTTTTTTTTACAAAATGTTTTATGGTAAAGATTATTCAAAGCTTGGCCTCATTAGCTATGGTTTGATCTGAAAAATGTGTTGATGAATTAGAATTTGAAAAAAAAAATAAAAAAAATCAATAGCTGTTTGTAGATCTTTTGCAATATTTTATTTCATTGTAGCACCTGCACAATTTGTTTCCTAATGAGAGTGTATAAACTACTTTACTTGTAGGAATTACTTAAGGATGTGGTTCTTCTTGTATTTGCCAACAAACAAGATCTGGCTGATGGAATGAACAAAGCTGAGATTACTGTAAGGCTCGGCCTTTCTACCCCTATCCAACAACGCCACCGGTAATGTTTCACTGAAAGTTTTATTTATGTTTTCAATGATGTTTTGTATATTGCCTGGTAGAACCACTTAAACCATGAGTAGTAGAATGCGTTAGTGAATGGAGAGATCAATGTTGGGGAACAGGAAGAAGGAATAGAGAGAGAACAATGAAGATGAAAATAATATTATTTGAGAAAGTTGGTGTGACCACTTTAGATTATTTGCATAAAAAAGAAATCTTCTCACATTTTTGCGATAAAAATTACAAGTTGTTAATAGCTTAAATGGGTACCACCAAAATAAGACCAGCCGTAATGGTCTGTCGTGACATTTGTCGACCCCACCAAGACGCGTCCCACCCCCATTACATTCCCCTACCAAGACGTGCGCGTCTTAGACCCAAAAAAAGAGAAGTCGATCCTCAATAGGACCGAGTCGTTGGAGCATGTTTGTGTGTGAGTTTGTGGGGGTATATATGTATTTTAGTGGTGACCGCGGTCGTCTTGTTACACTAAGTTGGTCATGAAGATGGTTGTAGTGATTTGACGCTGATGTGGCAATGGTAACCGCGGTTATATTACACTTAGCGTAAGAATCACACTCGTTACTAACAACCACCTAGGTAACAAGTACAAAAGAACTAGGAATACAGAATTAGCGTTTTGGAAGATGATTTTGTGTAATCAATTACAATGAAAACTCAATGTCAGAAGGTGAACACGCATTTTAGCAAACTTGACTACTTGAGCATTATCGACATGTATGTTTAGTAAAGTGTAGACGTGTCAATAGCTTGTTATTTACTCGAACTGATTTTGATAATAAAAGCTTGTAGGCGAAATGAACACTTTGTTTTAAACAATTCAAATGAGCAATACCAAGCACCTTGGTCTCATTCTTTCTTACAGCTTTAAGAAACTCATCGGTCACCAACAATCTAAGAGCCACAGTGTGACTTCGAAAACATCTGTAAAAAAATTCTAAAACATTGCAAAACTAATTACACAACCTAAAAATACTCTTTGTCAATGAAAACTGGTGTCCAAGCAATACCCTATCAACCTACCATTATCATCACGATCTCGACCATCATCCTTTCACGCAACGTGTCTTATATATAACATCCGCCATTTTTTTCCTATAACGAGTCGCTATCTCCGGTCCGGTCTCGTCTCCTCTATTCAATCCTTTTTCACTGATCAACATCTCAAGGTTTCTACAAACCATCACCCCACAGTCTCCTCCGGCTTGTAATGGTACATTTTTGTCTAACTCCACACTAATATCTAAGTTTTTTGGATCTTGGCGTCCGGACCTTTTCCAATAATTGATCCTACCCAAATATACATAAAGTTGTTTGGACCAATTGTGCACTTGCTCTCTTATTTCATCCCAGTGGTGACCAGGAGGCTGTCATAAATAGTCACATGAAAGTTATGTAGATCCATCCTTGCGAGATACCAAAGTTCATGCCCTTGGATCGGAGTGTATGCCTACAAAATTTGGAAAATCATTAATAATACTATAAAGTATACAATTATGTACACATAACTACGGGTAATAATCAAATATTTACTTACATAATTTACTTCCCACAAATCGGGCTGTTTCTCGTCTCGACAAATCAAGTTCACGTTATCAGGCTCATTCTCCTTCATCACCTCCACTTCGTCCCATGTATCCGCCGGTTTCTTATTAGCTTCCTTGGGTGCCAAATATGTAGCAAAATTTTCATAGAATATTACTTGACGGCCTGGGTATTCCTTAATGAGATGTTTGATCCACGTGCAAATATGCCGTTAGAAGTTCATAACGAGACAAGTGTATTAGTATGTGTAAAATATGTCTAAATATGAAAAAACCTTTAAATACTAACATCCGAGTTTAGCCACCCCTGAGTTTCAGCCCCAAGTTCATCTGTGTCCTTTAGTAGCAAGGCCATAAAATACTTATCATATTCCATGCCCATATAACCATTATCGGACTAAAAAACAAGGTCTTCATCATTCTTGAGAAAATCTTGTGGCGTTTGTCCCCAACGGTTTCGGTCAACTTCTGTCCTTTTTAGTTTACTCCACTTCAAAGCAGTTGCCATGGGAATGTGATCGACATGATTGGGAGCTTTCAAACATTTTTCGCGATACCGAGTAAGCACCAGGTCCAAGTTCAAGTTCGATTCTCGAACTGAAAGCTCTGAGGAATAATTTGGGCGATACTGAGGAAGCTTATTTTTCTTCGCCATGCTTGCGGACTGGGGAGGAAGCTTATTTTTCTTTGCCATGTTTGCGGACCGGGGTTTCTCCTTGGCTTTGGAGGTTCGAAACCTGTCCACTAGTTCACTCTCAAAAGCGAAAGTGGTAGTGGAACTGTTGAAGCAAGCCACTCTATCAGCCTCCATCTTATCCACAGCCCCCCCCCTCACTATGCTCCTGTAACTTAATGTAGAGAGTTTGTCGCTGAGCTCGCATCCCAATGCCTTAGCCGCCTCTCTATCTAGTAATGCTTTAACATGTGAAGAATCCGGATCCTTGAAAATTTTGCAGATGGTGTATTTATATTTATTCTGCAAATGAAAAAAAAGAGAGTAAATAATAGATAAAAGCATAAACCTGGAAAAAAAAAGTAATGAAAATGAAAACAGCAAATACATTCAGGAATGTTGGTGTTGATTAGCTTAGGGTTGATAGAATATTCCCACATGTTCCATACTGATCTTCGCATCCCTGTATCCGTTTTCCTGAGATGCCCATCATCATAGGTGAATCGCAGCTTCGATCCAATCTCATTAGCTGAAAATTCCTCATTTATATACTCCCGATGACTGTGGGGCCTCCAATACCCCGTCAAAACCGTACCAACCTTTCTATCTCGGCGTACTTTTTTTGCAGTGCCACTGTTGTACCGTTCATAAGCCGCATTTTCATCTAGTACGGTAGAATGGGTGAAATCAAGGTAATGTGGATTTCCCTTAACCATGTATTGATGTAATCGTACTATGAAAAAGGAAATACAAGATTAGCATAAACACCCGTGCAAGTCATAAGCATATGCATAAACACCGCCCTTACCCCCCCCCCCCCCCCCCATCTTTCCTTAATTTTAGCAACTTGTTTAGTAGTATAAGCTAATAAAAAGACTAAAGGGTTTATAAGCCATGAGTTAAGCCCAATTCATAGGTGTGTGTGCCTAATCCAAACACTCACAAAAAAACCATTATTATTATGATGTATACAATTATAAAGCCGGATTAAGAAGCTTAACCAAGCTTGACCTGACCGTAACCATTTTACCCGACCAGGCTGACCCGAAAATTTTATTAAAAATAAATAAAAATAAAAATACAACCCTCAGCCTCCTATGGCGAAAGGTTCACGCAAAAATTCAACCCTATAGCCACCCCTGAGCTCAGCGACAAACTCTCTACATTAAGTTACAGGGATCATAGTGGGGGGGGGGGGGGGCGCTGTGGATAAGATGGAGGATGATAGTGTGACTTGCGTCAACAGTTCCACTACCACTTTCGCTTTTGAGAGTGAACTAGTGGGTAGGTTTCGAACCTCCAAAGCCAAGGAGAAACCCCGGTCCGCAAGCATGGCAAAGAAAAACAAGCTTCCTCCCCAGTCCGCAAGCATGGTGAAGAAAAATAAGCTTCCTCAGTATCGCCCAAATTATTCCTCAGAGCTTCCAGTTCGAGAATCGAACTTGAACTTGGACCTGGTGCTTACTCGGTATCGCGAAAAATGTTTGAAAGCTCCCAATCATGTCGATCACATTCCCATGGCGACTACTTTGAAGTGGAGTAAACTAAAAAGGACATAAGTTGACCGAAACCGTTGGAGACAAACGCCACAAGATTTTCTCAAGAATGATGAAGGCCTTGTTTTTTACTCCGATAATGGTTATATGGGCATGGAATATGATAAGTATTTTATGGCCTTGCTACTAAAGGACACAGATGAACTTGGGGCTGAAACTCAGGGGTGGCTAAACTCAGATGTTAGTACTTAAAAGGTTTTTTCATATTTAGACGTATTTTACACATACTAATGCACTTGTCTCATTATGAACTTCTAACAACATATTTGCACTTGGATCAAACATCTCATTAAGGAATACCTAGGCCGTCAAGTAATATTCTATGAAAATTTTGCTACATATTTGGCACCCAAGGAAGCTAATAAGAAATCGGCGGATACATGGGACGAAGTGGAGGTGATAAAGGAGAATGAGCCTGATAACGTGAACTTGATTTGTCGAGACGAGAACCGGCCCGATTTGTGGGAAGTAAATTATGTAAGTAAATATTTGATTATTACCCGTAGTTATGTGTACATAATTGTATACTTTATAGTATTATTAATGATTTTCCAAATTTTGTAGGCATACACTCCGATCTAAGGGCACGAACATTGGTATCTCGCAAGGATGGATCTACATAACTTTCATGTGACTATTTATGACAGCCTCCTTGGTCACCACTGGGATGAAATAAGAGAGCAAGTGCAAAATTGGTCCAAACAACTTTATGCATATTTGGGTAGGATCAATTATTGGAAAAGGTCCGGACGCCAAGATCCAAAAAGCTTAGATATTAGTGTGGAGTTAGATAAAAATGTACCTTTACAAACCGGAGGAGAATGTGGAGTGATGGTTTGTAGAAACCTTGAGATGTTGATCAGTGAAAAAGGATTGAATAGAGGAGACGAGACCGGACCGGAGATAGCGACTCGTTATAGAAAAAAATGGCGGATGTTATATATAAGACACGTTGCGTGAAAGGATGATGGTCGGGATCGTAATGATAATGGTAGGTTGATAGGGTATTGTTTGGACACCGGTTTTCATTGACAAAGAGTATTTGTAGGTTGTGTAATTAGTTTTGCAATGTTTTAGAATTTTTATAGATGTTTTCGAAGTCGGACTGTGGCTCTTAGATTGTTGGTGACCGATGAGTTTCTTAAAGCTGTAAGAAAGAATGAGACCAAGGTGCTTGGTATTGCTCATTTGAATTGTTTAAAACAAAGTGTTCGTTTCGCCTACAAGCTTGTATTATCAAAATCAATTCGAGTAAATAACAAGCTTTTGACATGTCTACACTTTACTAAACATACATGCCGATAATGCTCAAGTAGTCAAGTTTGCTAAAATGCGTGTTCACCTTCTGACATTGAGTTTTCATTGTAATTGATTACACAAAATCATCTTCCAAAACGCTAATTCTATATTCCTAGTTCTTTTGTACTTGTTACCTAGGTGGTTGTTAGTAACGAGTGTGATTCTTAGGCTAAGTGTAATATAACCGCGGTTACCATTGCCACATCAGCGTCAAATCACTACAACCATCTTCATGACCAACTTAGTGTAATAAGACGACCGTGGTCACCACTAAAATACATATATACCCCCACAAACTCACACACAAACATGCTCCAACGACTCGGTCCTATTGAGGACCAACTTCTCTTTTTTTGGGTCTAAGACGCGCACGTCTTGGTAGGGGAATGTAATGGGGGTGGGACGCGTCTTGGTGGGGTCGACCAAATGTCACGTCAGACCATTACGGCTGGTCTTATTTTGGTGGTACCCATTTAAGCTATTAACAAGTAATTTTTATCGCAAAAATGTGAGAAGATTTTTGTTTTATGCAAATAATCTAAAGTGGTCACACCAACTTTCTCAAAGTTAAAGTCTTTACCCAATTTGAGTATATGTAACAACAATTTTTTACCTTGTGTAACAATGATTTTTTACCTTGTGAATTAATCGAATAAAAGATCAATTATCATATGTGTATTACAATTCACAACTCATGAAGTGTGGTGCTCTTTGTTTGGTTTGGCACCATAAAAAGAGCCAGATAATGATTTTTTATGTTAAATAATATAAAGAGTAAACTACATTTTTTGTCCTCGTGGTTTACCGGGTGTAACGATTTTGGTCCAATAGTTTCATTTATATCGGATCTTGCCCTATTTTCTCTGACCCGTAACGGGTTTGGTCCAATTTTCGTTGACCGTAAGTTTGACTAGTTAAAAAAACGTGATATGACTAGAATACCCTCGAATTTACAACCAGAAATTGCACCATTCATCCCTGAGCTAACGGCCGTCAGTTTTGTTAGTTATCATGTGACAACGTTAGTCCATTTAGCCAAAGATTATTTGCAACGTTAGTCCTTTATACATTTTTGTCCGTTTTTCTTACGTTTTCATACGGTTTTGTCCGTTTTTATACGTTTTCGTCCATTTTTAGTCGTTTTAATCCGTTTTTCTTACGTTTTCATACGGTTTTGTCCGTTTTTATACGTTTTCGTCCGTTTTTCTTACGTTTCATACGTTTTTATCCGTTTTTTTTTTTCGTTTTTGTCCGTTTTTCTTACGGTTTTGTCCGTTTTTATTCGTTTTCGTCCGTTTTTCTTAAGTACGAAAAAAAAAATTAAAAGCAAATTAAAAAATTAAAAAATTAAAAAAAAATTAAAAATTAAAAAATTACTTTTTTTTCAATTTTTTTTTCCGAATTTAAAAAAAAAAATTTCCGAAATTTATTTTTTCCGAAATTTTTTTTTTCAAAATTTTTTTTTGAAAAATGAATTACAGAAAAAATTTCAAAAAAAAAAATTTTTTGAAAAAAAAAAATTTCAAAAATTTTTTTTATAACTTTTTTTTCGCAAAATATATTTTTTATAATTTTTTATTATTTTCAAAAATAATTTTTTCGCAAAAATTTTCAAAAATATTTTCGAAAAAAAAAATTTTCGGAAATTTTTATACGTTTTTATTCGTTTTTACGAAAAGCATGTGTCTAAATGATTTGATTAAACAAAGTTGATTCGTTTTTTATACGTTTTTATTCCTTTTTTTCGGAAATTTTTATACGTTTTTATTTGTTAAAACGATTGTTAGGAAAAGCATGTTTAAAAACAATCAAATCATTAAAAATTTCCGAAAATTTTTATACGTTTTTATTCGTTTTTTTCGCCTAATAAATCAAATCATTCATTAGGCTTTGTTTAATCAACTTTCAACTTTGCAGTAAATATGGTTTGTTGATTTTTGGAGACATATTTAGACACATGCTTTTGCTAACAATCGTTTTAACTATCTTTTTTGTTGTTGCCAAGTTATATTGTTCACGGATAGTCGGATACTATGATCAGTTTGAAGCTCGGTCCTGTTCTACAACCCTCAAATTACAACAACATCAACAACTCGACGACCCTCAGGCTACAATCAACTAGTAAAAAACAATGGAACGGGTGAAAAAAACTCGCATAACACAATACACTAGTACTAAACAACAATATAACAAAATACCAAGCAGTGGTGTTCATCTTCAGCCATTTCAACCAACAACAAAATTCAGACATTTTTTTACTTCCCGTTGAAATGGCGTTGCCTCCTCTCGTCTTTTTTATTTTACTTTATTTTTGGTAGTACTACTAATAGGTGGGAGATGGTATTTATAGTTAGAAATGATTGGGAATTATCCTTGTAGTGGTTTCTGATTGGTGGGTTTTGTGTCACACGGATTGGGAGTGAGATGATGTGGGCCGCTGGATGGAGTGGCTAGGATTGTGGGAATGGGTTGTGTTTTCTTTGTGTGTTTGTTTTAAATTGAGGATGTGGTTTTGTTGATGTTGTGATTTGGAAATGTATAGGTGCAGTTTGGTTTGTTTGTAGGAATCACAATGTATATCAGATTTGATATGGGTAGAATGACAATGGATATAAAAAAATGTATCATTACGATTTGTTTATGTGTGTGAAAAAATATGATATGAAAAGGTGTATATATATTTGAATTTTGTAGCAGAAAAGAGAGGGGCATACGGAATGATTTCATAGAGTGAGTAATGAATATATGAATATGATATAACTATTTCATTCTCGGGCCCACTAAACAAACAACTTAAATCGGAATGAAATCTCTAGGCCCATTCCGATAGGGCCATACCAAACGCACCCTAAATCTATAAGAAGATAAATGTGAAAGGTTTGTTACAATTACATTGTGTGATACGTAGTTTTGTAACAAATCGCATTTAGTAGCTGATTGATTTAAAATGTAGACAAAATACGAAATTGTAAGTGTAAAAGTGAAATGTTTGCATTTGTTAAAACATATTAAAGAGCTACCTTTTGGTAACAATATACTTGGAGTATTGATTAGGTCAACAATGTTTGACTTAATTAGGTAAATAATAAGCTTATAGGCTAAAGTGTTTCAATCAGTTCATAATACATTTTGTAAACATTTCAATAAAGTTAAGATTTATGCTCTACTATACGCATCCATTTTGAGTAACTCTTTGGTGTTAAGATGATTAAAATCCTATAATGTTATAATCGGTGAATGCTAGTTAACGATTATTAAGGGGGTGTTTGTTTCGGCTTAAATAGCCGGCTTATGGCTTATTTGGTTTTGGGCCTAATTAGGTAAATGGCCAAAAAGGACATGACTGAATAAGCTTATAGGCTAAAGTGTTTGAATCAGTTCATAACACATTTTTTAAACATTTCAATAAACTTATGATTTATGCTCTACTTTATGCATCCATTTTGAGTAACTCTTTGGTGTTAAGATGATATAAATCCTAGAATGTTATAATCGGTGAATGCTAGTTAACGATTATTAAGGGGGTGTTTGTTTCGGCTTAAATAGCCGGCTTATGGCTTATTTGGTTTTGGGCCTAATTAGGTAAATGGCTAAAAAGGACATGACTGAATAAGCTTATTTGGTTTGTAGACTCATAGTATTGTAAACATTTCAATAAACTTATGATTTATGCTCCACTTTATGCATCCATTTTGAGTAACTCTTTGGTTTAAGATGATATAAATCCTAGAATGTTATAATCGGTGAATGCTAGTTGACGATTATTAAGGGAGTGTTTGTTTCGGCTTAAGTAGCCGGCTTATGGCTTATTTGGTTTTGGCCTTATATTTCGTAAGCTCATTTTTTGTGGCTTATTAAAAAACATCTCGGTTTATATAAGTTTATTAATAAGGTTTATATAAGTTTATTAATAAACTTATATAAAGCCGAAATCTTTTTTAATAGGCCACATAAAGTGAGCTTGCGAAACATAAGCCCAAAATCAAAATAAGTCATAAGCTAAAACAAACACCTCCCAAGAGTTCAAAGTTTGTGTAACGTCAAAACTAAACTAATGCTCCTATCAATTAACTAAATTGTATAACGAAACTAGTCTTGAATAAGTTGGGTCATAAATAATATAATCTTGGTACGTTTAGATACAAAAGCGATTAAAAAATAAAGGCGAGGCAAAAAAAAAAAAAAAAAAAAAAAAAAACTGCGATTATTTTGTGCTACACACACACACACATAACTGCGATTATTTTGTGCTTCTACTAATTTATAAAATGTAAGCAATCCCAAGCACCCCCTTAGAGTCGCTAATCGGTTTTGAGTAAAAGGTTCGGGAGTAATCCCAAGCACCCCCTTAAGGCAGTTGATATGTTTGCTGCAGAAAGAAACAGGATTGATGTGTTTTTCGGTCTTCCTGAGGAACTACAGGTTCCTCATTGACTTAGTAGACAGTACTTTGTTTCATTTGTACAATGCGAAAACCTTTTGTTTGTAGGGATGGTTGTTTCTCTAGTGATTAGATTATAATACCGTTTGTTGTTAGTATATGTTAAAATCGAGACTGCTGTATTTTGTATGTATTTAGGTGGATTTATTTATGATCTATAAGGTACTTTTGGTTAACCGTAAATTGCGTGTATTCTTTCGGCTGATAAAATTATAAATATGTTTAAAGGCAAAACGTGGACTTTACTGTATTCTGGGAATAAGTTATATGGGGGTGTATGGGATTGCGTTTTCAAACATATTATGCTTCTTCGGAAAGGAGGCCCCTACTTGTTTCAAGTTATCTGTGTTTTACAATCGAACAACAAGCTTCAAGGAGCTGTCATATATTGCAAACCATACGCCACGATGTAACTTTTGAGGTTTATAGAGCAACAAAACAGCAAATAATGATTACACACAGATTTATCCAAAAATTCAATGCCACTTAATAAAGTGAAGTCACGAGCCTAAGTTGATTCCTTATATCGATTTAAGAAAACTCGACTGCAGGTTCAAGCTTTTTGTTTGGTTACGAGTATATGGTAGAACTGAAAATAAAGAGTACATATAGTTTTTGAGTTGTTGTTCTGCAAAAGCTGTCATAGTTTACAGCAGTAAGCATGAGACCGTAAACCCAACATACCGTATAAAAACAAACACAACTCACAGATGTGTATAATATCGGCATGCCAGCCAAGTGAAATTAAGAAAGACCCGAGTCTAAGATTTTCATCAATACGGTATTAGACCCTTTAGTAACATATGTTGATGTCTTTGGTGACTTTTATTAGTGCATTGATAACCTCTGTGTCTAGCTGAGTCTTGCTTGGGTCGCCATGCCCCTTCCTCGCCTACTTGTTTTAGCGTCTCTTAAATAAATAGGATAGACATAAGTAATCATTAAGGGTTTACTCGCCGATAAGATTAGAGCCAACGAGAAAGGTTTAATTATATACACTTCATATAAAACTATCAATAAAACAAGTGACAAGCTACTTAATTATCAGGACAGGTCTTCTTATTGTCTCGAGTATCTATATGTGTACGTGTGTGCTAATCGCTGATTCGTGCTCATTAGCTTAGTTTTCTATTTAATCATAACCAAACCGTGCCAGTCTCTCAGGCTGAACCCCCTTGCGTTAGATTAGGTTGTATAGCTAACTTAGGATATTAAAATACTGATTAGAATAACTAGATAATACGTTCCACTCTTAGTGATCGACACTCTACTTACCATTATATTCATACTGACCGGGTACACTGCTCGTTAAGTGTGTGTGTTATTGATAAGTCGGCTAAATATAAATTTAAAACTTGAGTAGGCATTAATACTGCTAAACCGCAACGACACATCACGCGCATCAAGTTTTTGGCACCGTTGCCGGGGAGTGAATTGTTATTATCTGTTAATTTGATTATGTATTTTAATTAGGTTTCTCTTTTAGTTTTTTTTTTTAGATTCTAACCGCTAACCCTGTTATATATTAGATAGATTGCATTCATTGTATAGTTTGCATATTTTCTGTTTTTGTTTGTTTTCTGTAATTTTTGTTTCTTTTTGTTTGTTTTTATTTTTTTTTATTTTTTTATTTTTCTGCATTCTGCTATCGTTGTACTGTGCTAATACGAACGATACGGCGCATCTGTTTTCACAGATACGGCGTATTGCGTTTAATTTTTATAAAATATAACGCGTTTAATAAATTCGAGTACGACGCATCTTTCCCCAAGATACGGCGTATTCTGTTTTTAATAAGAAATTTTTCTAAACCCTAACGCCATACGACGCATCTGTTTTAACAGATACGGCGTATTTTCTATTTAAATTAAAATCAGTTTTTCGAATTATTAAACAGAAGCGACGCATCGATCTTTATCGATACGGCGCATCTACTAAATCAAAAATCTTGTATTTTGAAACGTAACGAAAATACGGCGCATTAGCTTTTGTTAATACGACGCATTTAATTTAATTTAATAAATATAGTTGATTTTTGATATTCACTTTGATCGTTTCACTACTCTCGTGCACACGTTGGTTTACTTTCAGAATAAATGATGGCTTAAGCATCACTATGGAAGATTACATTCTGAACCTAACTAAGAGATGCTAGCTGGAGTGATCAACCTTCGATGACTGGAAGGCTATAATAAGACGACAAGAGTGGAGGAGAACTCAGTACTGGTAACATTGAGCATCTTAAATTCTTGAAATAGAATTCCAGAAAATGTGATGATTACACAAGGCTTAATCGACGCTTACAATGGGAATTGAAAAGAAAGTGGGACGAGACTCAAGATTATTATCAATCCATTAACTTAGTTAATTATTATCCCTATGATAATAACGATGAGTCACGAGGAAAATTAATTGATGAACTTGATGACTATTTGAATAAGGATCCTTATTTCAAGTTTGTTGATAAAGACGAAGAAGAATTCATCGAGAGAAAATGTCGACTACTTGGGATCACTTATAATAACCCACCCATGATAATTTCTGAAAAAATTGAAGTCATCAAATACTCTTTGGGACCATATGAGGAATATGTTGCGACGAAGACCAAAGAATATATTAGATTAAGTCGAACGGAAGAAAATGTTGCGGAGCTATACGGTAACATCTTTCGGATGAAAGAAGAAGGATGGCACGTAACAAGAACAAAATAAGGAGCTGAACGTGAGTCTAACTTGAAGACTCTGGAATAAAGACAAGTGCTGACCGGGAGACAACCCGAATTTTTACTTTTCTGTTCTGTGTCGAGTCTGTCAGACCTGCAGAAGATGCGGCGCATCTCCATCATAAGATGCGACGCATCACCTGCACTGGTCATATCTTATTTCATTTTCTGCATTTTTATTTTTGACTTTAAAACTTTCTGTCAGTTTATTTAATGCGGCGCATCCCTGGTTAAGGATGCGACGCATCTTTTATTCTGATTCGTATTTATTCCAGGCTCGATACGGCGTATCTTCTTCCATAAGATACGGCGTATCGACTGACCTGATGATTTACAGTTTTAATTTTTTTTTTTAGGTTTTATTTTTACTAACTACTAATGTATTATGCAAGTTTGAACCTTCTTAACTCAGGTGTGTTAAAGTCTAAATGGTATTATAGATTCCTGCATTTTTGTGGATACATCATCTATGAAGATTAAACGTTCTAATCTACAAGAAAGTTGATTTTTGCTCTTATACGAATAATGGAGGATCATACCGAGCAAATCTCAGGGAAGTTTTTCTGTTCTAATTCTTTTATTTTCCAGTTTTTAACCTTTGACACAAACAACGAGGACGTTGTTTAACTTAAGTGGGGGGATGGAGAATTAGAACACTTACTTGTCCTAAACTTTTTGAAAAATATGCTTAAAATGCGCTTAATATATCAAAATTTAAAATTTTTTAGCATGTTTTTGTTTAAAGTCTAAATTACATAACCGCACACATAACTCTGTTCTTTCAAAAATATTAAAACTTTAGTGTGCTGGTGACTTGTAAACTTTAGAACTTGGCTTGTATACTATTAGAGACCGCCATAATGAGTATTATCTATATAATTGTAGTGACTTGTCTAAATTGGTAAATTTCTAGGATTACACCCAAATAGCCTTTATATGTTATGTGATATTAACTAACTACACTGGTTAGTTAACCCCCGTATAAACCCTTTGTTTACTCTCACTTTTAGAGTAAGATACCCCTAGAAAAACCCTCAGAGCCATTTCTTTCGTTTCTTACACCTTTGTTATAATGTTTCGATACACCCTTACACCTTAGCCTACCCTGTAGATTAAAATCCGTGGTTAATTGCTTTAGGCAAAGTGTGTTTTCTTACATTACCTGTGTTCGCGTGCGTAATTCATTATCTTTGGTTAGGTCGGGAAATTGCACAATGCAATTGGTATGAAAGTAAATATTGTATAACTTTTAGTTTATTTTTCGTGTGTTTGCTACTTTCACTATTACAGTTATTTCTGAAAGTATGAAGAATATGGAAAAATTATCCGGAAAAATAGTGATAGAAAAGTTGTGAAATTTTACACATATAAAGTTCAAAAAAAAAAAAAAAAAAAAAAAAAAAAAAAAAATCGAAAAAAAAATAGAAAAGAAAAAGAAAAAGGAAAAGTTGGAAGTTTGTTTTAACCAACTCATGTAAAGTTTTGTATTAAGTGGGAGATATCACCACTATTTGTTGTTGTATATTATATTTATGGATTGAATGAGAGTTGGCCGTTATGGGAACGCCAACTAAGGTTATTCTTTGATTGAGATTTTGTTGAGTATAATTCGTGTCTACCTAAAGCGTGTGTTTCAAGTGTTAAAGCGTGAGTTATTCAATGATATGAGTCTTATTCATGGGATGATTGGGAAAGTGATTAACCACACTTAGGATTTTAATTTATCTGTTTTGTTTATTTTTCATTTTACACCAATTTGTATCCCAAATATTATCCATACCCTATATCATTCTTCATCCAAACATTTGATTTATTGAGATTAGGGATTTGAGCAATCTTAAGTATCGTAGTCGTGGATTCGGCTATGTATTTATGATTTTGTCGCCCTTTTTGATATAATATTATTGGTGAAGATTACTTGGTCCTATCTTTAGCCTATTCGAGTTAAGGATTTGAGCAATTGCAAGTATCGTGGTCATGGATTCGATCATGTATTTGTAGTTTTTTCGCCTTTTCTGGAATATGAGATCGATAGAGATTAAAAAGGATGATCAACCCTTAACCAACAAACCCTTTTTACCGCTTTAGACTTGTTACTCCTTGGCTTTAGTGGGGGAGATGCGTATACTTGCCAAGCCTATGATAGAATATTCGTCACGACTAAGCAACTAAACGATTTAGAATTGTTTTACATTAAAAATTATTTTGGTTTCTACTTCGTTAAGTGTTTGGTTGTGTGATTATGACAAAACGAATACGTGCTTAAATATAAAAATAAATCCTAATATCTTTTAGGATACATTTTCATTCGATTAATTCTAAGGTTTACTTGGGGACAAGTAAAGTTCAAGTGGGGGGATATTTGATGAACTCAAATAAGTACATTTTATTATCATCATTTATCCTATTTATTTGACTTGTTTTATTATATTATATATGAGAATTGATACATTAATGTTTACTTTAGTAATTCTCAGGTAAAAACAAGCATTATGTGAAACTTGGCGATTTTGGACTAATTATGGAGCAAAACAAGCAAGATGTCAAAAGCCTACTGAAATCCAGAAGATCAAGCTCGTTCTACTCCAGATACGCCGCAATATACTTATAACATACGGCGTATCACTATCAAGATTTCACCAGTTACAATCCAAGACAGCTAAAGTACATGCGCCGCATACAAAGATCAAGATACGCCGCATCTGAAGACGGTGTACGAATATTCCAGAATATATTAATCTTGGACCCCACGCGAAGTTAAGTCAATGCGCCGCATCTATCAACTCAATGCGCCGCATCGATCCCTCATGCAGAAACTATAAATACCCCAAGGCCAGACGAATTTCGGGACACTAAGCTTTCGAAGACCGAAGACTTTTTGCATAACCCTATAGCCGAATTCAGACGAACAAGCAGCACAAGACACACCTAAACGAAGATACAAGAGTTGTAAGAAGGTCCTGCATGTATTCAATTCATTAAGTAGTTTTGTTTTATTGTATTAGTATACTTTAATTCATCAGGATTGATGGGCTTGTGTCATGTGACTACGGAAGATCATGCACTCCCCTTAATATTGCTTTCCCACTAATTAAAGTTTATATGTTGATATCTTTGGTGACTTTTATTAGCGCATTGATAACCTCTGTGTCTAGCTGAGTCTTGCTTGGGTCGCCATGCCCCTTCCTCGCCTATTTGTTTTAGCGTCTCTTAAATAAATAGGATAGACATAAGTAATCATTAAGGGTTTACTCGCCAATAAGATTAGAGCCAACGAGAAAGGTTTAATTATATACACTTCATATAAAACTATCAATAAAACAAGTGACAAGCTACTTAATTATCAGGACAGGTCTTCTTATTGTCTCGAGTATCTATCTGTGTACGTGTGTGCTAATCGCTGATTCGTGCTCATTAGCTTAGTTTTCTATTTAATCATAACCAAACCGTGCCAGTCTCTCAGGCTGAACCCCCTTGCGTTAGATTAGGTTGTATAACTAACTTAGGATATTAAAATACTGATTAGAATAACTAGATAATACGTTCCACTCTTAGTGATCGACACTCTACTTACCATTATATTCATACTGACCGGGTACACTACTCGTTAAGTGTGTGTGTTATTGATAAGTCGGCTAAATATAAATTTAAAACTTGAGTAGGCATTAATACTGCTAAACCGCAACGACACATCACGCGCATCAATGGTCTTCATCAAGCACCAAGGGCTTGGTATGCAAGGCTATCTGCCTTTTTGCTAAAACATGGTTACAGAAGAGGGGCAATAGATAAAACACTTTTCATCAGGAAGAACTTCAAAGATATCATTCTGGTACAAGTTTATGTAGATGATATCATCTTTGGTTCTACTAATGAATCCTGGTGCAGGGAATTTGAGGAATTGATAAAGAGTGAATTTAAGATGAGTGCTATGGGTGAAATGACTTTCTTCTTGGGTCTTCAGGTTAAGCAGAAACTAGATGGGATCTTTATCTGCCAAGAGAAGTATGTTTATGACATACTTAAGAAGTTTGATATGGAAAATGTGAAAACTGCAACAACCCCATTTGAACCTCCAAAGCCTAAATCCAATAATGAACCTGATGCTGCTGTTAATGTTCATCTATACAGGTCCATGATTGGGTCACTCATGTATTTGACAGCTTCTAGACCTGATATCATGTTTGCTGTCAGTGCATGTTCTAGACATCAGGTTACACCCTTGACTTCTAAATTAAATGCAGTCAAGAGAATCTTCAAGTATTTGAAAGGACGGCCTAAGTTGGGACTTTGGTACCCAAAAGATTCTCCTTTTGTGTTGGAAGCTTATAGTGACAGTGATTATGCTGGTGCTAACTTTGATAGAAAGTCAACTACTGGGGGTTGTCAGTTTCTGGGTAGAAGGTTGGTTTCTTGGCAGTGCAAGAAGCAGACTATAGTGGCTACATCTTCTACTGAGGCAGAGTATGTTGCTGCTGCTAGCTGCTGTGGACAGGTTCTTTGGATGCAAAATCAGCTGTTAGATTATGGGTTCAACTTCATGAACACTAAGATCTTCATTGATAACCAAATTACTATGTGCTGTTGAGATAAGATCTTCATTGTGGGTTCAACTTCATGAACACTAAGATCTTCATTTTTAAAAATCCTGTCTATCATCAAAGGACAAAGCATATTGAGATAAGACACCATTTCATAAGAGATGCTTATGAGAAGCATCTTATTCAGGTGATTAAAATTCATACTGATGACAATGTGGCTGATCTGCTGACCAAGGCTTTTGATGGACCAAGGTTTAACCATTTGGTGGTTCATATTGGGATGGTAAATCCTTAGGTGCTGAGCTTAAGGGGAGGACAAAGCCTAAGGGGAGGCTTTCTGTTGTATAGTTTTCTTTGTTTTTCTTTCTTCTTTTCTTTTCTTTTCTATTTATTAGTTAAAAATAAATAAATAAATAAATAAAAAATAAAAAAATTCCTATCTTGTATGGTTTTGAGCAACACCTTTGCAGGTACAGTGTTGGTGTTTACACCTACACAGCAAATGGTATTCAACTCACCATGTCTCACAGACAAGAAAGAGTTGACTCACCATGAGGGTACAGCTCTGGTGTGATTTTCAAATCTGTTGATAGCTGTAATAGCTTGCTCAAAGCTATAGGGTACTTCAACTCACCCATGGTTCATTCCTGAGAGTTGAAATGGTTTTCAATTCACCATGGATTTTACTCCTTTGGGGTTTCCAAAGAATTGACTAGCCCACAAGTGTATGGTTTGTGGTAAAGGCAGCTGGAATTCCATACTTGGTATTCAATTCACCAAAGGTTATCTTCAACCTAAGAATTGGCTAGTCCTGAGCAAACGGCTACAGGTAAAGACAAGTCAAATCCGTTTATAGTTGCTGATTTACTAATAATCAGATGGTTATCAATGTACCATGGTCTTACACACCTAAACATTGGCTACTCCAGTAGTGATGGCTATTGGTAAAGAGACATCAAATCCATTAATTTTCAATGATTCACCTCTCACAGGAGTTAACACACCTGGATGTGATGAGAATAGTATGAAACTTAACAGATTTGATGTACAATATGTCATAGTTGCTGGAAAGATTATATCAGGGGTAACCAGGTTATAATGAAGATGTTCCTGTTGCTGCTGGTTCATATCTGTTGCTGCTGGAATCATGTACTCAAAGAAGATTGCTGATGGTTACTTTCTGATGTTGCTGCATCAATCCTCTGGACTTCAAAGCTGGGAATCTTGCAAGTTAACCTAGTCAACTTCAAGATTAGGGGAGGATTGTTAGGAATTCTGGGAAATAATATATTTCTCATTCCTGCTGATAGTGAAGCTGGTTCCTGCTGATAGTTATCCATTGCTGCTGCAGTTGGTTCCTGCTGATAGTTTATTTTTGTTTCTGCTGATAGTAGTCATTACTGCGGGTAGTAGTAATTGTTATCCCGTAAGTTTAGAATGTTTGTTAGATTTATTTTTAGAAGAGATCATGTTTATCTCTTTACACGTTTTCTTGTATGACGGGTTAGGGTTAGGGTTTCTTGTTAGTATAAAAGGAACACCCGTCTATGAGTTTTGTACGACTTAACAATCGATTCAATCAATAGAAAAATCAATTTCATTAGTTTTAATTCAGATCCATAGAGGATCAAAACCTTCATAATTATTTTCTTCTTTATATTCTTGTGTTTAGTTTCCGCATAGACACAAGTCTTACACCTAGAGATTCTCGGTTTAACCAAGCTCAATTAAGCTAGAAGCACTCGATCCTACAGGCTGATAATAGGACCAGGTCTACGACCAGGTCTGATAATACTTGAAACACCAGCAGATCTTTGTAGTAGCGCATCAACGACCACCAACCAGGATTGAAATCCAAACATCCAGCAGGCGAACAGTCAACCAATACGAATCCAGTAGCTCCCATGATATATAGCAGCTCCAAAGAACCATATCAATGGTAGAAAAAGCTCCATATGACCAATATAATCCGATCAGTTGAAAAACTGAATAGCTTTCAAACCCGTAATAAGCCTTCAACGACTTGCCTAAAAAAAACCATACATGGTACACATGATAACAACATATACCAAACTTGCAATAAAGAAACAACCATGGAGTGCAATGATCCGATAAGGACACAAAACAGCCCCAACAAGAGCACCAACAACACGTAAACCTGGGTCATGTAAAGGCAACAACAGCAGCAGCAAGGAAACTTCATAAATAGCACAAAATACAGCAACATGAATAGCATTAAAAACGGCAAGCCAAAACACCATTACACATGCTGAAAATCATCAACCAAACACCCTTGTATATGCAGTTTTTCAGCAGCAAAAAATGCCCCATTGGGGCTGCAAAAAAGCAAAACAAACACCCCTCTTGTTGCTGAAAAATCAGCAGTAAAATACCCCATTTGGGGCTGTTGTAAATTCAGCATATACAACTAGCAACAAAAAACAAGCAACAATGCACTAAAAAAGTAAGAAAAGCAATAAAGCAATGTGCAGGTCTAAAAAGGCCTACTGAGGCAGATTTGAACTGATAAAAAAAGCTATGAGATGATAAGCAATTAACATAAGCAGATAGGCACTAAAGATCAAATAAACAAATGAAATCTGATTTGCAGGCCAAATCAGTCCACAAGTGCACTTTTAAGCTTAACTTTAAGATTTAAACTAATAAGCAATACCACAAAAAACTTAGAACATATCAAGATAAGCTATCAAATAATTAAAAGGACAAATTTCAGCCAAATCAGAACTCAATTAGTGCTTAAAAAATAAGCTAGGAAGTCGGCTGTTTATCACAAACATACACTGATGTAATCAATGTATGCAGGCTTAACAAACAACTTTTAAGCTATAAGATAAGCTCTAATAAGCTGAGAGATAGGATGAAATCCATGAATTAGCATACTATCATAACCCATGATAACAATCATCACATAGGCAGAGATCATAAGCAGCACATTAGCACATAAGCACATAACAAACTGAACCGCACAAGTTCAGCTTAGGAAAGCAACATATATGGCGTACACACATTTTTAAATAAATCAACTAATCAAATGTTATAACATTTATCAAACTTTTATAGGGTCAATTCAAATTTCTCTTTTTGTTCATAATAAATCATACACGTAGCAGACTAACATGTAGTACAGCAAGAAAACCAGCTAATCACACAAAGAAGTCCTGATTCTACCAAAATCAGGTAGGAAGGAGAACAATACAGTGATTTAGCAGCAGCAGAAGACGAAGGATAGAAAATCCACTAGTATTTTTCTCTCCCCCTCAACAGAGACAAGAAGACCAGCATCAACATTCTTCAAAAAACTTGGGTTCCTTTTCCAACTCCTTTCCAGATCGTCTGTCAATCTTGGTCAAGATCTTACCGAACTTAACCGCAACGTTCTTAATATTGAACCCAACATTGTCACCAGGAAGAGCCTCGTGGTGCATCTCAACAGACTTAACTTCAGTGGTCAAACCAGATGGTCACCAATTGGATTCACCAACCGATTGAATACACCAATCGTAATAAAGACCAATCGGAAACACAATCCAACCAATCGGAAAAAACCAATCGGAACACCAATCAATAATCACCGGACCACCAAATTAATTATCAGAGCCCAATTTATTTTCACCGGAGCAACAAAGTTGAACCACCAATGCAGCGACAGTGATCAAATTGACCACCTCAGAAAAACCCCAAAAATTAGGGTTTGTGAAAAAACCCTAATTTACGATCAAACAATGGATTCGCCAAATTCAGCACAATCCAACCACGAATTAATAAGAATTGATCAAACCCCCAATGAATCGAAACCCTAACCGTTTCAGAACCACCGGTTGATCAAATAAAAAAAATGGTCGAAACCCTAACTGATGAAACACTTAACTCAATCGAGAAAGCACCACCGTAGGGCCACCAAATCAGTAGTAACACTGACCAATTAAAAAATGATCGAAACCCTGATGAAACACTTAACTCAATTGAGAAAGCACCACCGTAGGGCCACCAAATCAGTAGTAACACTGACTAATTAAAAAGTGATCGAAACCCTGATGAAACACTTAACTCAATCGAGAAAGCACCACCATAGGGCCACCAAATCAGTAGTAACACTGACTAATTAAAAAATGATCAAAACCCTGATGAAACACTTAACTCAATCGAGAAAGCACCACCGTAGGGCCACCAAATAAGTAGTAATCAAGAGCAAACCTGTCTCTGATACCATGAAGAAAAGATAAACTGTAGGTTCCCGTTTAGATCTCAAACACACACTCGTTTAGAAAGAAATACGTACACTACTATCTATATTAATAAGCTACGTATGAAACTAATCAATAAGCTAATAAGCTAAACTAGAGAAGAGAACTAAGAAGAGAAGAATAAGAATGGTAGGCTTTTCAATTGATCAAACTTTACACGAGCATAGCTTCCGCATAATACATGAAAAACCAACTACAAGAGTGTATCCCATGCCTTGTATTTATAGGCAATGGGAGGGAATCATTCTAGGAATATTCCCATGCATGTTACTAACATGAACTATCTATTGTGACCGGTCCATGGATTACTAATGGACCGGTCCATAATTACAAACAATATAATCCTATTAAACTTGCAACATTATAAATGAACAAGACTTGTAAATAATTAAAACGTGTTCCTAACAATCTCCCCCTAAGTCTTGATCATCAATGTTGCCCGACGTCTTCTTTGCTTCTTAGGCTTCCGACGTCTTTATAATCTTTGGTTCTTTGTTCTTGTGTGATGATGATATGATGTTGTCTCTATCTGCCAATCTCCAACGTCTTCTCGTCTTCTCCATCATGCTCATATATCTTTGACTTGTTATCTGCAATATGTTCTCACTTTTCAATCTTTAAACTTGTGAAAGGTTGAGATGCTTGAACTTTTGACTTTACTATAGCTTGTGTTGAACTTCTGTAATAACTGAGTCATTAAGAGAACATTTCTTCAAAATATAAGCATGATGGAGTCTTGATGGTCGAACTCCAGCTCCTCAGCAGCAGCAGCAGCAGCAACAGCACGTACCAACCGGTACTTACAGGCTCAGACTTGAGATCATCAACAGCATAGTGTGAAGACTTTCTCAAATCTTAACCCAGACCGTTCTGAACCGGATTCCCCCGAAAGGGATTACACGGACACACCGAAGTGCACCCACGATTCAGTGAGTCGCTGGAGATCACCCCACGACTGTAGACCATTTGGAGCAAAACACTAAGCGTAACCCACAAGGAGTTACCGAAGTGACCTGCTATCAGAATTGTTTGATGTTGTTCTGGCAGGATTTCCATTCAATCATTGATAATCACAAATGTGACTTTTCTCATGAATGTTCTTGGCAGATTGCTAAGATCTGCGAAGGACACTTTTTCCTAGTTTACACCTGATGCCCATGATGTAGAACACCAGAGTAATTCTAAGTGTACCTAAGAGATCTTTTGATGAATCTCATGGCTCTAGACTCAATAAGTGCACATTTGTTTGGTCATCGGAGGCGTGGAGCAGATTGCCTCCTTTTCAATATCAACAATCTCGTAATGAGATGTCGATAGATTATGAAGGGTTCTTCGTGTGAATGAAACAAGTGTCTTTTGAGAGACACTTGAGTGGCTTAGAAGGTTTTTTTTTTTTTTTTTTTTTTTTTTTAGTGCGTCACTGGGTCCATGACGTCTTTGGTCTTCAATACCGGTGATGCTCATCAACCAGTAGATTATGAATTGAACCCGGTGTCTGCCCTAAGGTTGAACAAATGGAGGGCTATTTCTTTTCACCCTTTTCTTTGCTTTTCTTTTTAATTCTTCAACCCCTTCTTTCTCCGCACATTCATTTTCTCCTTTTTTATATCATACCTAGGACTTTCTAGTCTAAGCTATTGGTATTGTCCTTGGGTAGATCCCTCCGGTTCTGGCGGATCATAGGACGGTTTTTCCTAACCTTAGTCACCTTGTAACTCCATGACTATCCTAATGATGCCATAAGACCAAAACCATTAAAAATCTCTCAAAGTGTCGATAATTGTAAAGACATTTTGTTGACACCTTGAGAGTTTGATGATTTTCAGAAATACTCCCCCTTAACATGTGCGCATTAGTAATAAATTTGAAATTTGCACATGCCGGAAAGAGTTGGCACTTTTGAATTGATTGATTTTCAATGAACCTGATCTTTGCGAGACACGCTTACATCACCAGTTAGACTGGCTTGAAATTATTACCCGTCCAGATCAGATTCAAAGATTATCGCTCGAAATCGGTACATTCTACTCAGACACGCCCTTTGCGAGACACGCTTACATCACCAGATAAACTGGCTTGAAATTATTACCCGTCCGGGACATGTCCTTTCGACTACTGACTTTCCTATTCGTCAATTCGAGGGTCAATTCTGAGTATGAGCACACGAGATTCCAGCAAATGAGACATCATATTTTAATCATTTGTTTCTTCTCCCCCTCAAAAATAGCATACTCATGATGTTTTTGGAAAAACGTTTATGATTAAAATATGCTGTTTTTGAGTTTTAGGGAAGAAGTTTCAAGAACTTTGATACTTCTTTTTGAACAAAGATTATATTTTTCAAATACTCCCCCTGGACGAGGGAATACTTGTCCTTATGAGCAGAATGTTTGAAAAACGTTGTAAAACATTCTGATTTTAATTCTGCTCATAAGTAGGAAGCTTTCGCTCCTTTTTCAGGATTGAGGCACTGAAGCGTACCTCAGGGTCCTTTCTTTGGGGTCCGGGTTGTACACTGTTATGTGTGCACAAGCCGTAATATACAGGCCAATAATGGAAAGAAGTATGATATGATGAACTTTGAAAATTGATTCTTACATCATCCACCTTTACCAAAAGTTGTGAACACTGGGTCAGTTCGCTGGAACAATCTGATGGCGAATGGCGGACGACCCCCAACATAGCTCTCGAGCCTCCTTATCTGATCCCTATGGTATAACCGTTCTTCCATCTTCCGAATAAATTCCTTTACTTGTCGCAGCTCTTTTGAACTCCATCTTCTAGATTTTCCCAACATCGAATCTCGAACTCTATTCGCTAACC
Organism: Artemisia tridentata subsp. tridentata; assembly: GCA_021014915.2. Classification (NCBI taxonomy): domain Eukaryota; kingdom Viridiplantae; phylum Streptophyta; class Magnoliopsida; order Asterales; family Asteraceae; genus Artemisia; species Artemisia tridentata. Next base: position 52,108,860 of record CP139506.1, read on the forward strand.
CATCACGTACACTCTTGAGGGTATCATCACAGAACTTGTGAATTTCAGTGAATGCCATGAATCGGTGAAAGTCAGTTGTGCTTCTGTAGACGAACCCAAAATTTGGACGATGTAGCATGGTGTACTGAGGATCTTTATTGCTTTGTAGAAGGAACTGTGGCTCAACAAGGTTAAGCTGAGTCTGATAACTTTCAACACCAAGCTGGAGATCTTCGACACGTTCTTTGATGATGGTTCTCCTGATGTAATGACAAAGGGAAGTGCTAAGTGCATATCGAAGCTCATTGGTAAGATGCTGCAGTTTGCCTTGAATCTTCATTAGATACATGTCTTCGATATCACTTAGACTCAAATCAGGAAAATCCGCCTCTGAGAATGTGTAGAGGTTGTTGTCGATTCTCTTTACTGTGATCTCGTCTAGAAATATATAATCGCATTTTCTGGATCCGCTTACGTTGATGACGGCCATGATTCTGAGATCACTGTAAACTGGTTCTTTTGATTTCTGGAGGGCAAGCTTGTACTTGTACCAGGTTTTTCTTTTAGAGTACCAGTGATGAATCCCCAGCTCTGCATCACGATCGTATTTGACGAGCTGTTTAACAAACAGTTTGCTGTTGATAGCTGCTTCTTCAATGGCTGATTGTGTGTAGTGAGCAGCTGGTGTGAAAGTGATAGATGTAGCGTACTTTGTCGTCCCTTGAGCTCCATTCTTTAGAAGTTCCAGATCTTTGTTGAAGAACATTAGAAAGGGAATTTCTGAGTGATGATGTCTTCGAATCACGGTCAGTGGCTTGGTCCAATCAGTGGTGAATGGTTGATTATTGCCCACTTTCCTGACAATGTCTGGACTAGCCCAGTCAAAATCACTTGACATTGCCCGTGCAATGTTTTCAAGGTGATATTCGAGTTCTGCTGCGCTATTGGATTTGTTCTTCAGAAGAAGGAAAGCATCATTCTTGATCCGACGAAGTTCCTTTTTGGTCATTTTCTTAATATTGAGAGTTCTTTTAATTTCTTGAGTAACAGCAAAGGTGCTGTCTTCAACTCGTGAAGCTTCGTCAGTCTGAACTTGAGCGCTTGCAAGATGATCGAACCATTCATTTCCTAGCACATCCGTATCATTATCCAGCCATGAGACAACCGTTGGTCCAGTAGATGACTTTCTGCTGTGTGAAGGCTTGGACTTGGATGGCTTTGACTTTGGTGACGGTGATGGTGATGGTGAATGAGGCTGATCATCGTGTGGCTGAAAGTCCATATCTTCATTAGTGAATTGGTCATTGTGATGCTCGGTTTCAGTTGGACCAGAGGATTGATGTTTAGAAGGTTGAGGTGCTGGTTTTTGTTCAGTTGACTCCTGTATGTGAATCCCTGACCCGCCTTTGTGTTTCTTTTGTGTGGGTTTAGGGTCCTGATCATCCTCATCATCTTCTCGAATTCGTTTACCTTTGTCAGCAGTTTCTTTGCATGATTTCTTGTCAATGTGTGCACGAAGAGCTGTGATCAGATTGATTTCTTCTGGAGAGGGAGAGAGGATAGCAAAAAGTTTGTCGAGAAGTACAAGCTCAATATCTTCAATGGAGAGATCTTGAAGTGGTTTGGTTTGAGAAGAAGAAGAGACGGCTTCTTTGATCTTTGCATCAAGTTGTGAATCAATATGATCATTGATGTTTTGTTGAAGATCAGGAAGAAATTGCTTAACAAATTTCTTTGCCTTGCGGGTCATATGATCTTTGACGTTGAAACCAAGGAATTCATCGATCTGCTTCTTACTTTTCTGCATTTCTTCCATTTGTTGAGACAACTTCTTGACTAAGTCTTCCATTTCAGCCAATTTAGTTGTAGCTTGGTTGTCTCGTTGAGCTTGTGCTCTCTTTACAGCCTTTTTGAGTCTCTTTGCTGCAGGAGATACAACTTCAACTTTTGTAACTTGGACGATCCTTCTCTTGCTCTTTCCTTTGTAAGCCTTACGAATATCTTCAGAAACCGTTGCTTTTGTTTTAGATTTTGGTGATGAAGATCGTGAAGATGATGGAGTGAGAGAGGGAATTGGTTCATCAGATTTAGTAGTTGATTCTTTTTGAGGTGAGGGGGGAGGTGTTGGATTCTTCGGTGGTGACCCAGGAGGTGTCTTCGGTGAAGAAGCAGATGAGGGCTGAACTGATGATTGTTCATGCTGCTGTTGTGGTTTATAAACAACCATAGTCAGTGCAGATTTGGCTAAGTCCTTTGGAGGGGAAGGAGGAGGTGTTGGAGTGTCAGAACGAAGGTAGCTATCTGCTTCCAGATTAGCTTGAGCCTCCTCCTTACGTTTTCTTTCTTCCTCCTGTTTAGCTGCTTCTTCAAGATCTTTGGCTGCTTCAGTTGTTTTGTCTCCAAGAATATCTTTTTCTTCTTCTAAGTTCCATTCGTCATTATCATCATTGCGTATTTGTTCTTCTGGATTGTCATCAAACATAGAATCCGAAATATCCTTGTCAGATAAAACAATGTTGCTGTCCTGATCTTTTTCTTGTTCCTCCTGAGTTGATGCTCCCAAGTCGGGTTGATTAACCGAACTTGTTTGCTGTGAAGATACCTTTGTTGATTCAGCTCCAGACCCTCCGGGTTGATTAACCGGATCGTCTTGGGTCGAAGCTGGTTTAGGAACATTTTGTGATCCTCCAACCCCATGTGTTCTTTCATACTCTCTCTGTTGTTCCAATACTTTCTTTGCTCTACGCTCTTCATCTGCTCTTAATGTTTTGAGACTTTGTTTTTGTGCATTCTCCTTAGAGATCTGATTGTGAAGTTCAGCTTCTTCTTCAGTCATAAAAACATGTTCTTCTTCAGATTCAGTTGATTCAGAGTTAGATTCTGTATCTTCATCAATGATTCTGTATTGTTCTGGTTTTGGCTGTGGTTTGCTGGGTACTCTCCTCTTGATGAATGTTGATCTTGGATGTTTACCTTTAGGTTTAGAGATACTTGAGGCACTTCCTGCCTTAGTCTTACCTTTTGAACGAGTCTTAGAAGACTTAGGTTCTTCAACCATCTTGGCAAGACCTACACGACGTTCACGGTATGCTAGATCATAATCATGATAAGCTTTTGTTTCTCTAACCTCTTCTGGCATCAAAAATTCTGGCAACCTTGAACCTTGCTTTCGTGTACTCTCCTTCGGAAAATAAACTTTGCCCAATGTTTTATCCATGCTATATTCATGAACTTCTTGATCTGTAGGACGTTTATCAATGTCTTTATGTTGATCAAGTAAATAGCTGATAAGAACTTTGGTGAATCGAACAAATGGGATTTTCTTGAAAATTTTACGCTGTAAGTACATTATATCATCCCAAATAAGAGCAGCAAAGTCAATAGGTTCTTCATTTAGAAATCCCCATAAGACTTGAAGATGAGCCAGTCTTGGATGCTCAAACCCACTATCTCTTCCAGATATTGAATGTGTTACGATGAAGAAGATAGTCCTCCAGGGTTGAGGAATGTATCTGGCATTAACCTTGGAGATTGTGGTTAATGGTGTATCATGCTGAACATCATAACCAATATCCTCCAGGAATTGCATGACCTCTGACTCTGAAGGTGTTGGGTGGAATCGGGCAGCAACTTCAGGTGCCTCTGGAAGTTTCAAGGCTTTTCTGAGAGTAGCAGGTGTAACTCTGATTTGCTTCCGATCCAGTGTGCAAGTAAAGTACTTGTCATCATTGCTCTTAGTGAAGGTATCCCAGAATTGATGAATATATAGCTCTGGAATAGTGTCTGAGCTGTCAAGAATATCCCTGCATTTGTGAGCTTTGAGAATCTCTATAGCAATCTGACAACTTGGATCAGAACATTTGATCTTGTCCAATTCTACCCTTGAATTGTTCTTCCCTATTTCCAGAGTATACCCACGAGGAAAGACTTCTTCTTTGGTAAGAGCAGGAAGTGGTTGTTGTTGGGAAGATGCCATTGATGTGTATCTGAATCAACAATCATATACAAGTATACAGAATGCATGTTTGTTAGAAAATTGTTAGTTTAAAGAACAACACATGGCACCCTATTGTATTGATGATTAATTGATACATGCTTGGTCAAAGAATTTATCAAGAATTAGCCAAATTCAATAAAATTTGATAAATTTCAATAAGTATATAAAAATATACCTAAGGAAATTGATTAAATTCTACATCAGATCACAACTGCGATAATCAAAGACAACTGCGATAACTATAACAAATGCGATAACTATAACAACTGCGATAAATATCCAATCAAGATAACAAATCCAACTGCGATAATCCAACTGCGATAATCATCCCATCTGCGATAATCATCCCAACTGCGATAAACATCCCAACTGCGATAATTATCCAACTGCGATAATCATTCAACTGCGATAATTATATCAATCAAGATAATTAAGCCAATCAAGATAAAAATCTCAACTGCGATAATTATCTTAACTGCGATAACTATCACAACTGCGATAACTACCACAACTGCGATAATTTTGGCCAACTTCGATAAACTCTAATACAAGAGTTATCGAACACTTTTCTCAACTGCGATAGATTTGTAACGATGAACAAACACTCAAATTCTTTATCGTGATTCATTATTACTTATGTTATATGTCCACAGATATTCACAATCAACTTAGATGACTATTTTAATCATTTGGATTAAGTTATAACATAAACGAACCACAAATATTCAAGATTCAAATCTGCTAGTGTTCTTGTTCTTCTTAAACCCTAAAACCTAATTAAATCACTTGAAGTGTTTCTGGGTATGATCCAAGCATGGAAACTTTCAATTAAACATCAAACAACAACTTTTCAGTAACCACATTACACAATAACGCATTCACAAGGTTTTCCCCAAATCGTTGCTTAAACCCTAAAGTTCAATTCGATTAATTTGTGGTTTCTGGGTATGATTTAGCATGCAATATAGGTTCCCTAACATTGTAAAAGTGTTATCATGCAATCTTTTTCAACTCAAAACCTCTTGATCAAAATCCCTAATCTTAACGCAAACCCTAGAACTAACTTTCTCGATTTTGACTTTTCTAGCCGTTGGATCATGAAACTGTTCAAAACCATGTTTTATAAAAACAATATAAGCACAAGAACACTCACAAAAATCAAAAATCTTGTTCGGATTGGCAGAATCAATGTGGTCCGTTGATGATGGTGGGTGGGTTGTATTAACTTCGGTTGGTGAATATTGGCAGAGAAGTAAATGCGATGAGTTTAATTTACCAACTTAAATATCTACCATCCATTTTTGCAATTTTTTGCGCATATAGTCCCTAAACCTTAGAAACTTAGAATTTCTAGTCCTAAACCACCATCAACATAATCACAAAGTCTCATTTAAGACATTTAAGGCACACAATTTACTATTTTAACATCTTATCACCAAAAAACTTGTGAAACAACTATTTTTGAAAATATGCAAGTACAATTTTAATATTTTGGAAAAATTATGTCTCCCCCTCAACACGTGTTCAAAAATTGAAAAATGAACAGAGTGTTGGAGAAGGAATTGTACTTGCACTTTTTTTTTTTTTTTTTTTTTTTTTTTTTTTTTTTTTTTTTGAATATATATTTACAAGATAGTTTTGGATGTTTGACTCAAGTATTAGTTTTTGAGAAAATTTGACAATTCCTGAGGAGTCAAACATCGCATTCCAATTTGGTGAACCAATTTTACAAAACGTTCATGAGGTAAAGCCTTCGTGAAAAGATCCGCCAATTGGTGTTCCGTTCCCACAAAATACAGCTCAACGGTACCCTGCTCCACATGCTCTTGATGAAGTGATATCTGAGAGCGATGTGTTTGGACTTGGAATGTTGGACTGTGTTGCATGAGATAGCTATGGCACTCTTGGAGTCGCAGTACATCGGGATTTTGTTGAATATGTAACCATAGTCCATCAGTTGTGATCGCATCCAAATGATTTGAGCACAACAGGCAGACATGGCTACATATTCTGATTCCGTTGATGATAGAGACGTACAATCTTGCTTCTTTGACTGCCAGGACACCAGCTTGTCACCGAGGAATTGAACACCACCAGATGTGCTCTTCCTTGTATCAATACATCCCGCATGATCCGCATCTGAAAAAGCAGTTAGTGCAAAACCAGAATCCTTTGGATACCAGATCCCCAAATTAATGGTTCCCTTGATGTATCTAAGGATTCTTTTAACAGCAGATAAATGTCTTTCTGTTGGGTTAGATTGATAGCGTGAACACAGGTATGTGGCAAATACAACATCCGGTCTGCTAGCTGTGAGATACATAAGAGACCCAATTATACTACGATAATTTGTAGGATCAGTGGGTTTCCATGTAAATCAGCATCTAGCTTCGGGGATGAGGAGGCCATTGGGGTGTTATAGGTGTCACTAGTTGTCATGCCATGCTTCTTTAATATCTCTTGTGCATATTTAGACTGACTCAAGAATATACCACGAGGTGACTGGTGAACTTGTAATCCTAGAAAAAAGTTTAATTCACCGATCATGGACATCTCAAAGTTTTGTTTCATTAGTTTTGCAAAAGCGTTTGAGTACTTTTTATGGGTAGACCCAAAAATGATGTCATCCACATAAATTTGTACGATGAGAATGTCCTCCCCGTGTTTTTGTATAAACAGAGTCGGGTCCACAGATCCTTTAGTAAAATGATTAGCAAGCAAGAATGCAGCAAGTTTATCGTACCATGCCCTCGGGGCTTGTTTAAGGCCGTAGAGAGCTTTCTTAAGCCTGTAAACATGTTGTGGATGTTCTGGATCAACGAAGCCCTCTGGTTGTGAAACATACACCTCTTCACGAAGTTGTCCGTTCAAAAATGCAGTCTTCACATCCATTTGATAAACTGTGATGTTCTTATGAGCCGCGTATGCCAGAAACATTCTCACTGCCTCTAGCCTAGCCACTGGTGCAAAGGATTCCTCGAAGTCAATTCCCTCTTCTTGGCTATACCCTTTAGCAACCAACCGAGACTTGTTCCGAATAACCGTTCCTTCTGCATCCAGCTTATTTTTCCAAATCCATTTTAATCCCACAACATAAACTCCATCTGGTCTTTCAACGAGTTCCCAAACTTCTAATCTCTTGAACTGATCCAACTCTTCTTGCATTGATTCAATCCAATTGTCGTAAGTCAAGGCCTCTTTGATATTTTTCGGTTCAGATTGACAAACAGTGAGAGCATAAATGCATGTTTCACCATCTGTGTGGAGTTTCTGTCGGGTCATTACGGGTTTATCTGGATTGCCAATCACATTTACTAATGGATGATCCCTTGTCCATTTATGAGTTGATGGGTAGTGTTGAACGTTGTGATGATGATATGACGGGTCCATGTTGCTCGAGGATGATTCTCCGGAATCTGGAACAGTTGGTGGTGGAGCAAATGGATTAAAGAATGCGTTCCCGTCATATCCTGTTGGTGGTGGAACATTGTTAGAAATGGGGGATGAATCTTCAACTGCTGGTTGAGGTGTTTTCTCCATTGATGATGATGATTCAGGTTGTGGTGCATCATCAACAGCTACTGTAGATGTAGATGCTGATGGATCAGGTGCTTGATCCGGAAGTTGTGGAGCAGCGGAATTGGTGGAAGCATCTGATGCACTAGTAACATGAACGTCATCAAACATTGGTGCAAACAAATCTTCTAGATCCTTCCTGTTGAAAGGTAGGGGTGCAGATGAAGATTCAGGAAAGTTCAGACGGTTGTGTGCGGGTTCTAAGCGGTCTTGCTCAGAAGCCATTTCGGTGACTTCATCAAAGTTAGCGTGTATGGTCTCTTGAATTTCCCCAGTCCGACGATTCCAAATACGATATCCCTTGGAGTTTTCACAGTATCCAACAAAGATCCCAATATCTGCTTTAGCCTTAAGTTTACCAAGATCATCCTTATCATTCTTCGGATAACATAAAGCTCCAAAGACGTGAAAATGGTTGATGTTTGGTTTTCTCCCTTGTATAATCTCATATGGTGTTTTGGTGTGTCTTTTAGTGATCATTGCACGATTCTGAGTATAACAAGCAGTATTGACAGCTTCAGCCCAAAGATAATCCGGTAATTGAGCATTGATCAACATAGTTCGAGCTGCTTCCACGAGCGTCCGGTTTCGTCTTTCAACTACACCATTTTGTTCCGGAGTGCGAGCTATGGAAGTCTGATGAACAATCCCATGTTTCTCTGTGAAATCCCGAATGATTTGATTCTTAAATTCAGTCCCGTTGTCTGTTCTGATGATTCGGACGGTGTTACGGACTTGAACTTGAATCTTGGTGAGAAATGTGATGAGGATAGAAGGAACTTGATCTTTAGTCCGAAGAAAATAGACCCAAGTCCATCTTGAGTAATCATCTACTATTACCAGAATATACTTCTTCCCGTTAATACTCTGAACGCGCATTGGACCACACAAATCCATATGAAGCAGTTGTAGGACATGGTCTGTGCTGTGTTCTGTTTTGGGAGGAAAATGTGCACGATGACTTTTCCCTTGTTCACAAGCAGAACACAAGTGATCCTTGGCATATCTGAACTTTGGTAGACCGTCAACTAATTTCTTCTTGGCAAGATCAGTCATGGTTTTAAAATTGAGATGAGACAATCTTTTGTGCCATAACCAAGCTTTTGTGGGATGAGCCTTGGAGAGTAAACAAATAGGAGAAGAAGCTGTCATGCCGTCAAAGGAGATAGAATACAGACTAGTTCCGCGTTTCCCTTTCATAAGGTCGTTCCCTTGAAGATCACGAATAAAGCATGTTTTCTCCCTGAATGCTACTTCCAAGTCTCCATCGCAGAATTGTCCCACGGAGAACAAATTATGACCAAGACCTTCAACATAATACACACGGCTGATTTCGATGTTCCCATTAATATAATCCCCATAGCCCATAATTGCAGCGAAGTGATCATTCCCGAATCTGACCGTTCCGATAAACTTTGCAACAAAGTTCTGAAGAAGTTTGAGATTGCCGGTCATATGTCGGGAGCACCCGCTATCAACAATCCAGAGGACGATTTGAATCACCTGCATCACAAACATCGGAAACAGGTGGAGAATTGATAACGGTTGGATCCGCTGGGTTAGTTACACAAGAAGTTAGTATTTTAGGTAACCATTTAAAATCAAAAGTGTTCTGTAACCAGCGTTGCCAGGTCCAACTAGTCTCTGCCTTTTTCCTAAGGTATGCACTAGGTGACTTTTTGGTCTTGGATTGGGGCTTTTCTATTTTCTCCTCAGAAACAGCTAGTGGAGGCATTCCTAAAATGGATTTCGCAATGGTTTTAAACCTAGAGGAAGCGCCACGAGTTCGTTTCTTTCTCTTAGTCAGCAAAGTTTTAGCAACACATTTTGTATGATCACCAGATAGTATGCTATGACGACAATAGACACAAGTAGCATCAACCAAAACATCTTCATTAATATTGAAAGAGTTATCATCTGTTACATCATTCTTAGAACTAGACTCAGATAAGTGCAATTCTATTTCTGATGTTACATTTGTCTTATTCAAACTACTTTCTTGAACTTCTTCAGACATAGATACTTCCTTCCTAGATTTCTTGACTCTATTCTTCCTCTGTTTCTTGTGAGTCTTGGAATGGTTGATCTTAGAGGTGGTTTCTAGTCCTGTGGAAGTACAAGTAGCTGAATCAGTGGTTGTGTCAGATGCTTGGGTATGTTCTTTGTCCACTACATACATTCCTGGAGCAATCTTATGAATGTTTGCTTTGTTCTTGTCTAAAACTCTGATCTTCTTCTTTAAATCAATAATGATGTGTTGGAACGCTTGATTTTGTGAATCTAATTTCCTGTTTAGGTAGACTGTGTCATTTCTGTTTTGAATAACTTCATCCAGGTCTTTTTCATTTTGAAACAGTTTAACTTTTAAGAAAGCCTTTGTTTCTTTGATTTGTTCATGACTGTTTTGAAATGATAGAGATCCCATGAGATTTTGAAATTTGAGTTCAAATTCAAGACTTCGTTTTTGACACCAGTCCAACCGTTTTTGAAGATTAAAAACTTTGTTTTCCACATCACCATTGATTTGTCGAAGAGTCTCATTCTCATGTATCAGATTATCAATCTCCATATGCAACATCTTAATATCCACAGCATGATCATTCACAATTAAAGCATTACCAGATTCATAGAGCGAATTCATAATCACAGAGACTACGTCATAACACAAGACTTTTTCCAAGAGTCGATCATTTTCGTTTGCTAAAAATTTCTTTTGAAGTTTTTGACGTTGAACCTTGTCATCTTTAGCTTTGAAAATGGATTTCATAGATGCCAATTCCGTGTATAACTCCTCTTCCCATCTTGTTGCACCCTTTTTCAGATTTCTGACATGAGGAAGAATTTTCTTTTGAAGAATCTCCTTCTTTTCTTTCTGAACTGGAGAAAGAAAAGACGAGATAGGAATTTGAGAACTGAACTCAATTTCACTCTCCAAACGAGAAATGTCATCCATAAATGTCTGAAAATATCGAAGAACCCGACATTCTTTAGGCATTTGTGGATCAACAAGATCCTCTGTCAAACAATCTTTGAAGTGTACAACAGTCTTAGGGACAGAAGTTATAGACGAGGGAGCACTTATGTTTGTGTATGTTAACGTTTGTTCTGGATGATCCTTAGGAGGAACAAATGTTTTGCTCAAATGAGGTCGGGCATTATAATCATAATGTACTTTTGAAAACTCTGTTTGTGAATTGGATCGACCCTCAATCTTGTTTTCAAGAAAATCAGTTTCTTCATCAACAGAATACATAACAACACGTTGAAAGGAATCATCTAACAGAAATGTTGCATTGTACAACTTAGGATTTTCTTTGAGTGCTTTGTGTAAATTGCGGGGTGTGTCACTGCCAAGTGCAAAACTGACTCCTTTAGGACTTGGTTTTACAACATTCTTTTGAATTTGCGTTACAGAATTACCCGTTTTATACACAACATTTTGAAAATCTTTGAGTTTGGTTTCCAAATCCAGAATTTGATCAAGATAGGAATCAACACATTTCCTATTGGCTTTCTTTTCTTCAAGAAGATCCTTCTGAGATGCAGAAAGCTCAGATTGAGTTTTCAGCAACTTAGAATTTAAAGCATCAAGTTGAATTTTAAACTCAAGGTGATCCTTTTCTTTCTGAGAGAAAAATTCAGCTTTGGCAATGGTTAGCTCACGAACTTGACTTTCTAAATTTTGAACTTTTACATACTCTTGTTGGAAAGCCTTTTCAAAACCTTTTTCACGTTTATCTTGTTTTAGATATCCGGAAAGTTGTATTTTATAGCACTCATTATCCTTTGTTAACACTGCAATTTTCTCTTTGAGTTTCTGATTGATATCATTGCATTTCTCTATTTGTGACTGGGTGGTCAATAACAAGGCCTGTAATTCCGAATCTTGATCATTCAAATGATCTTTTTGTTCAATATGATCACAATTAGCATCATCGATGAGATCATCAAAGGAAACAACTGTTTTATCATCATCAAATGATACAACCGTGTTAACTTGATCATCGGATGATGAAGATAATAACTCATTTTGAACAAAAGTTTCGTTTGTAGATGAAGATGCAGACGGTGAAGCAATTTCATGAATAAGACATATCGGATCAGGTACCTGAGAAAGACCATCGGTGTCATATACCGGGCCTGACTCGGACATATTCATCTCTTGCATATTAGCCATAAGCATGACTGCAGCGTTTGCCTCTAGGTCTTCCATCTCATCATCTGATTCCACAGTTGCCATAAAACTTTGATCATTCTGAGTCATCATCCCAGCAGCTCTTTCATCTTTGAGTGCCATCATAAGAGCCTCTTTGTGATACTGACTGCCCATTGTTCTCGGCTTTGGACAAGTATTAGCCATATGACCGTTCCCCCCACAATTGTAGCATGTGATAGATGTATTAGCAATGCCTTTCTGACCATTCCCAACATTCGAATTTCCTCTCTGAACATTCCCCATACTGTTTCTGTTTGCCCCTGCAGTATTGTACCTATTTCCTCCTGACTGAACCCTTTGATTACCATATCCACGATTTCCCGAACCATATCTGCCTGAAGACCTATTCTGAACTTCAACTCTGCCATCATGAACAACTGCCTGATTCCTGGTATTTGAAGATGACCGAAGACGATTGTTGGATTTGGTGAATCTGCCAAATGCGTTAGCAATCAATCCAAATGCTTCATTAAGTGAATTGAAAGCATCCTCTTCTTCATCATGATCTGCATTTGAGTACAGCATTGAATCGGTGTTGTTGAATGGAACCAGCTGGTTATCAGAGTATTGTTGTGGTGCTTCATAAGGAATGATTTGATGATGAGGTTGGGGTGGAATGTTTGGTTGAAAAGATGAGTTGCCAAATTCCTGAGGTGGTAAGGAGAAGTTAGATTGAGCAACGAGAGCAAGTGAGTTTGATGTTGGTGCTGGTGTGAATCCTCCTCGTGCTGCAATTTCTTTATCCACTTCGGATTGATGTTGTCTGAGATAATCATACATGAGTCCGTATTTGACATCACCAATTTTCTTTGTCTGCCTCACAAAGGTTGCATATTTTTGCCATTCAGGACCAAGACATCCAAGGAATTTGGAGTTGACAGCAATCTTTGGTAACTTTATATCATGACGATCAAGATCGTTGATAATGTTGGTGAAACGGTGGTAGTAAGATTCAATGGTCTCCCCTGGTTCCATGATGAAGTGTGTGTACTCCATATATAACTTGGACTCAAGATCTTCTTGGTTCAACTCTGTTCCTTCCATGAGGAGATGAACATGTTCCCACATATCTTTGGCTGTCTTTTGAGCATCAATACTTCGGTAGATAGGATTGGGAATTCCTTGAAGTATGAAAGACATAGCCAATTGGTTTGCTTCTTGTTGTAATGTTTGCTCAGTTGTGTAATTAGCAACCGGAATGGGTGTGGATGTTTCTTCTCTCTCTGGAGTTGCTGAAACCACAGTAGCTGGAATAGGATAGGGTCCTTCTTCAATGACCTTCTTGAGATATTGACCATGGGGTTTTTTGAGTTCAACGAATCTGAGGAATCTACTAGCCCACTGCACGTAGTTACCCGGAGTTAGCATTGGTGGAGTTTCTTGACTTCCAGCTTCATGACGTGATTGCTGACTACTAATTGCTTCACACATCTTGTTAAACCAATGAGGTTCTCTGGAGTAGGATGAGTAATTCTGCACTTGTTGATTCTGTTGCATGATTTGTTGTGGGGATACTTGTGGTGGAGAGAGAAATTGATGCTGTTGTACGAATGCTTGTTGTTGTTGATACTGAGGATGGAATTGTTGTTGTTGAGGATGTTGCTGTAGCTGATAGTAGTAATTGAAGTGAGGTGGTTGAGACATATCTGGATCTTGAAGATAATTAAGATATGTGTTGATGAGTTAAGGAAAGTTGATTTTTGAAAAATCCAACAGATTTTTGTTCAAATGCGATAGGTACTGTTCACCAAATGCGATAGGTCAATTCACCAAATGCGATAAACAAGTACACCAAATGCGATGAGTTGAGTTCACCAAGTGCGATAATATCAGTTGACCAAGTGCGATAATGACAATTCACCAAGTGCGATAATCTTCAATAGCGATAACGAAAGTAGAAAATGCGATAAAAACTATGAAGTGCGATAAACAATTACAATTTGAAAAAATTATCTTAAAGAGCGATAAAATATCAACTGCGATAAGATAAGAAATCAAACTGCGATAATTTATAGCAACTGCGATAATTTTATCACAAGTCCAATTTCGATAAATTCTCAATCTCTAATACAAGAGAAGAGAAGCAACCAAGTCGAAGTATGTAATCTTTCTAATACAAGAAAGTACAATACTGAGTCTCAAATGCGATAATCGAAGATCTCCCAAATGCGATGAAACCCTAATCTATCTTGATTGCCAACTGCGATAGAACCCTTAGTTAACTAGCAACTGCGATGAAACCCTAATCTTTCTTGATTGCCAACTGCGATAAAACCCCTTTTTGTCGAAGTTCACTCAGGAACCAAAGTAGCACTTTTCATCAACTTTTACCAATCGCTAATAATACGGATTACACTAAATCGTCCAAATAACCAAAAATCACTATTGTTTTTGACGTTAAACGATTAGTAACCAATAGATTTAACGAAGATTAAGCTTGTTAACGATTAGATAATGAAAGTGGACGAAGATTTGAGAAAGTTTAACGACTCAAAGTGATTTATCAACACAAATAAGAGTTTTAACGTAAAGATTTGAACTAAAACCTTACTAGATCTTAAAAAACCAACGTAATCACTAATACTAACGACTCAAACACACTATCCTAATAATCCCTTGGCGTATGATACCACTTGTAGGTTCCCGTTTAGATCTCAAACACACACTCGTTTAGAAAGAAATACGTACACTACTATCTATATTAATAAGCTACGTATGAAACTAATCAATAAGCTAATAAGCTAAACTAGAGAAGAGAACTAAGAAGAGAAGAATAAGAATGGTAGGCTTTTCAATTGATCAAACTTTACACGAGCATAGCTTCCGCATAATACATGAAAAACCAACTACAAGAGTGTATCCCATGCCTTGTATTTATAGGCAATGGGAGGGAATCATTCTAGGAATATTCCCATGCATGTTACTAACATGAACTATCTATTGTGACCGGTCCATGGATTACTAATGGACCGGTCCATAATTACAAACAATATAATCCTATTAAACTTGCAACATTATAAATGAACAAGACTTGTAAATAATTAAAACGTGTTCCTAACATAAACTGACAGCTTTTATTCAATAATAAGGTTCAATAGTCGGCACGATTATAAACAATCAGTATCGAATGATTACAAGATCAATTGATCTAAAAACTGATCCAACAACATGGATCAAAGTGACATAAACACTGAAACCCAAAAGAGTTCAGTGGATCCAACAACATGGAGGAATAATCCATGTTGACAACTGAGAAAGAATACTCAGAAAATAGAACTTCACACCTAAACATGAAGCTAAGATACTGATTAAATACTAAGGAAAAATATGACCGTTTGCTACCCACTGTTGATGCTATAATAAGCATAGCCCATCCTTCCTTGACTGCAACCAAAAGTATGCATCGAACAGTGGAGAGAATAATAGCAGGGTATGGGTCAAACATATTGACCCAGAAATAGGTAATAGCAACTTCAGTCCTTGTACTTCTATTAATGGCAAACCTTATCCCTTTATATTTTTAACACCAACCGCGTCTTTGGCGCAGCCCAATTGGCTGTTTTAGTCCTTTTTTTTAATAGAGCGTGAAAAACGACGCCACATTTGTCGTTTTAATTCCCTCCGTTTTTAGCCCAGCCCATTCCTGTTGTCCAGACCCAACATCTTATCGTTTATTGGGATAAAAGCTTTTGTTTATGATGATAATTTCACTTTGAAGGTTATAATTTTACTTTTAATTACTGTTGTGTTATGAAGCGACGCCACATCTGTCGTTTTGATCAACCGCGTCTTTGGCCCAGCCCACTTGTCTGTTCTAGCCCGTTTTTTTTATTTTATTTTTTATTTTATTTATTTTTTATTTTTTTCTTCTTCTTCTTCTTCTTATACTTCTTCGCTACATAATGTTAAATCAATACCTTTTCATATCCTTTCAACCCTTTTGATGTTTTTACCAGACAATTATTCGTGTAAAATTACCTGTGATGTACCATGCCTATTATCCAGTGCTACAAGGTTCACCAGAAGCAAGCAAGACGAAGTCGTTCTGCTTTGATGGCAAGACATTTAAGATACCATCTGCAGCCCTGCTGCAATAAGGCGTACGTTAACAAATGCAAAGTATTTAATGGCACGCGCTGCCAGTGATTGTGTCTGCTGTTGCTCGATATTTCCAAAACTCCAATTTCAGTAGCTTACATATTTAACACCCCATTTGACTGCACATCACTAATAAGATAATCTAAATAGACTAACTTTCAAAAGATCAGACGAAACAATTTACGAAAAGTTACATGAAAACTTAAACTGCTAAAAGTCTTTTTAATCACAAACAGCCACATTTGTGCCAACAATGAACCATATTGTAATCCCTTTAACATTAGCATACTAAACTACAATAATAACTATATCCTGATATATCGCTACGTAAACACTGCTTTCATTCAACATATTTATAATAAATACATACCTACAAAATACCAATTTTTTAAAGACATATCCACCTACTTGCAAAATCCATTTAACAATAAACCTCATACAGTATGAATACTACAGAAGAATAACCGTCGCTCTATAATTTCCCACATCGCGTACGAATACGAAGAAAGGAACGCAACCCCGCCGCAACGCGGCGGCCCGCAGCCGTACTTGTTTAAGACATATTTGAGCCAATAATCTTTGTTGGGCCTGAACCAACTGTATCAACTGGGCCTGTCCCATACCTTGCAACCCATTAGAATCAATAGTGTGGCCTGGTGGGTTATTAACATTTTGCCTTGTATCACTAGTTGACCACAAAGACGAATTATGGGATATAGTGTTCCTACGATCGGAGTTTTCATGTACAAACTTACAACTGTGGCCCTATTTGCAAAGTCCAGTTCGACTAAAATGTCACACAATACCGGGTGAAGAGCCTGTGGAGCCACGAACGTCCCTGGGTTTGTTGTCACGCGAGGATGTCTCGGCTAAAAGGACTTGTGGTGCCGAGGATGTGACATTGTAGTTGGGGTTCGTTTTGTGTTTTAAACGTAAGTCCTCGGTCGTCACCATAGAACGAACCGTGTCCAGGTTTGGGAAAGGGTAGCGATGACCTACGATGCTCGAAACGTGTGCAAAACGATCACTCAAACCGTTTATGGCATACGTCACCAAACTGATTCGGTTGTAGCATGGGGCAGTTTTAATATTATAAGTTTTCCTGTTTGAACCAAGATTCACTTGAGGACAAGTGATAAATTGATCTTCCGAGGTCGTTTTCCAAAAGAGATTTGAATTGAGATTTCGTTTGTGTTTTTAGTTTTTATGCTGGATTTTCAAATGTTTTTGGTTTTTGTTTGGTTTTAAAGTAAAAGATTAAAAAAAACTATTTAATTAAACAAAACTACAAAGATAATAGTAAGGTCTAGAAAATAAAATTATAAAAAGATATGCTTGCTAAGTAAGGTGGAAAGTTCATTAAGTGTGAATTTCTTTTAAAGCATGTAATTAATTTATACCCGTTTAAAAACTGTTTTTCTCACAACGTTGGTTTATTTTGAAAAACAATTCTTTAACAAGGTAAAAATTAGTAGATTTAATTAATTACTTATTTCAGCGGCTTTTGCATGTTAAAATAACTAACTAATCAAATTTACAAAATAATCCGGAAATTATTAATTTCCATCCACATTAATTACTTGGATTAGTAATTAGTTTTCTTAACGGCTTTTGTTCGTTAAAACTACTAAAAATAAATTCAAGTAATAAAAAAGATAAAAATTAATAATTTCTAACTTTTCACACTTTCATTCACAAACCACCTTTACTTAACAAGCATATAATAGATCTACTCGCTACGCATAATAATTAAATTAATAACAATTAATTCTACAATAGTAAACATAATATTAAACTAAGTATTTAAGCTAAAAATGATAAAAATGTAAGAGAATAAGACCCGGTAATTTATATGAGAGAATTACCACCCGATCTTATAAAGTAAATAAATTATTAAAGTTTATTTCCTTATTAACTTTAATTTTGCTAATTCATGAATGGGGGAGCTGAGGTCATTGAGCAACGTAGCTATAGATTCGATCTTAGCAAAATATGCATCAACCGACATATCTCCTATGTCTAGTACACGAGTTCACCACGTAATGAATGGATTTGGTTCTTTTACTGGCGAGAAAAATGGTTTCAAAAATTCCCATGCATCTAGGGCAGTCCTAGGGTTAGCTTTCACCAAACGAGCAACAAGAACCTCGGACAAGGTTAAAAATATCCAAGACTTAACAACGGAGTTTACATTTAACCATTCAGCAGTTGGAGCATCACTACTACCTTCGGCACTCGAGGAATCAGTTTTGCGTGTGATAGGATCCAAGAGATCCATCCCTTCTCAAAGGTTTCGAAAGAAGTAGCACCATGACGAATAGTTGGAGTTGGGCAAGATCTAGCTTGATTGGGACGAGACTTGTGACGGGTGGTATGTCAAGTAAGTAACTTGTCGGATGGTGAGAGGATGTTACTAAGAGGAGCGGTTGTATTAACCATTGTGATGTGGAGACACTACTACAGAAAGTGTTATTTGACACGGTAATTAGACACGGTTAAACAAAAAACCGTATCAAAAAACAAAAAAAAAGTCTTTTGCTACGGTTTAAAAAAAAACCGTGTTAACTAAAATCCATTTGGTACGGTTTTTTTTATTTTCTTTGTCATCTGCTACGGTTTATTTGTAAACCGTACCAAATAATTATTGTTTGCTACGGTTTTTTAATAACCGTGTTAACTCATCTATTTTCTGCTACGGTTTTTTTAGAACCGCAGCAAAAAACAAATTCAAAACAAAGATCTGCTTGGTTACGGTTTTATTTCTATAAGAGAAGTATTTTGAACCTTTGGATTACTTCACTTGGATTGCCAACATGTCATTTTTAATGGGCAAGATACAACTAAAAATCACAATCACAACAAAAACAAATACTCATCCATCTCTTTTTATCATATTTCCACAAACACACTAACTAAAAAAACCAAACATCTCTTTCTCCATCTATGTGGTTCAGTTACCACCAACATCCATCTATGTAGAACTAAGAATTGTTTGATTTTTTTCTTAGATCTAAAAGTGTATGATGTTCTCTTGTTATATCTAAGGGTAGGCGGAGTGGTACACGGGCTGCAGGAGGGCTGGTTTAACCCGCTGGGGAACACCGCCGCCGACCCAGCGGGTTGCCCAGCGGTTTGATTCTCACGGGTAGAGCAGTCAGCGAAGGGTTGGTTGTTTTGTTTGAAGAATTCGACTGTTGAAAGCAAAATACAAACGCTCCCATGTTTTTGAATTGCAACGGATACAAAAAAAAAAAAAAAAAAAAAAAAAAAAAAAAAAAAAAAATCCCTCTTTATAAACAACTAAAATCTTCACATATTAAACCACAACTTTCACATATTTAACCACAAACAACTAAAATCTTCACCCCAAAATCATCACTTTTATCACAAAATGGATTCATCTTCTTCCTCTTCTTCGTATTGTGATCCGCCTTCTCTTTCCGACTCGTCAACGGGGAGCACTTTTAACTTTTTCCAAACGGTTTTAGACGCGTATCAAGACACCGGAAGCTCTACCGACACCTGTAGGTACATTGATCGGGAATGGGTCGAAGCGGGGGAAACACTAATGCGTGACTATTTTGTTGAAGACCCGAAATTCGATGAGTCAGTTTTCCGTCATCGTTTTCGCATGAGCAAAAGGTTGTTTTTGAAGATTGTTGGTGATATTGAAGCTAGGTTCGAGTACTTTCAAGAAGGGTACGACGCTCGGGGGAAAAAAAGTTTCACGGCTTTACAGAAATGCACATCGTCGATCAAACAATTGTCGACGGGTGAACTTCCAGACGCGTACGATGAGTAGTTTTTATTAATTATGTTTAGGTTTATGTAATGTTTATGTCGTTTATGTATTTTTTTTTAGTTTATTTTAATGAAATGTTTAAGTTTTTATTATATAAATGTTTGATTAAATTAAATGAAAAAAAATAAAAATGGGAGGGTTGAGAATGTGATGAATGCCTAAGAATTAAGTTGGGAGGGTTGGTTGGGAGGGTTGGAAGGGTAAAATGAGTTGGAGAGATGTTATTGGTGGAATTTGGGAGGGTTGGGAGGGTTGAATGTCATGACTCCCCCGCCCTAATAATTACTTTATTGTTTTTAGATATAAATAGCTTTGAAGTCTGTGTTTCTTGGCTCTTTGTTTTTGGTTGATAGCACTAATTTTGTTTTATATTTTGTTGAACACAGGTTGGATAACAATTCATATAGCCAAAATGGATGGGATTTTTGAAGAGATTATGGACCTTGCAAAGTTTGGCCACAAGAAATAGATGCTTGTCGTTGTTGAACGCTTTTTCTTTATTCAAGTAGCTTAGGGTCGGAATTGTTGGATTGAGTATATTTGTAAGTGTATATATGTTTTAATGAAATATATGGTTTTCAGATTACAACCTCCTGTGCTTTTGTAATGAATAAATATGATGTTTTGTAGTTTTGGATATTTTTAACCTTGTCCGAGGTTCTTGTTGCTTTTGTAATGAAATATATGGTTTTCAGATAGAATTTCGAAAACTCGTAAATGGGGGTGTAAACCATCTCCAAAGTGGCATAGCGGTTTAAAGTTTAAACCTCTCTCGATGATCATCTTGAGATGATTAGAAAACAGTTCAGGAACCTCCATGCGATTTTTTTTTTCTTTTTCCATTTTTTTTTGAACGACACCACACTTGAAATCCGACCCCCGAGTTAAACCATCCAAATGGGCAGGCCCCGGGACCCGATCCATTAGGAGAGACCCGCGAAGGGAAACCCCTAGAACACATGGCTTCGCACTTAGAGGAAAATCCGAATTTTTTTTGTCACTTGCGAGACTCGAACCCGGGTAAAACCCCTCCCCAAACTCTAGAAGGAACTCAGGTGGCCAACTGAGCTAAGTCAGTTGGTTGAACCTCCATGCGATACCGGTCCTCGTACATCAAAACCAACAAAGCTCGAGTTACCCTAGTAACATGAACATAGATCCTTCTCCGTCTACCTGTTTTCATACATAGGGATATAGTTTACCAACACCAAAACATCTAGTAATGCTTTCAGTTGCTTCCAAATTAAAACTTGCTTAAACCTGATCTTAGGTTAACTAAATTTTACTAGGGATGATCATCAATCTGTGTCGGTTTTTGACCCTAGTGAACATTTAGGATTGCGTTTAAGGAATTACAAAAAAAACAGCACATGCTTGTTTTTCTACTGTTATGTAATTGGTCGGTTTTTGACACCGAAATACATTACTAAACACAATTAGTTCACAACAAATGAGCACATATAAACTCCAGGGTTATAGGTTCTATTAAAAAAATCATACTTGATCTTTTTAAGCCTATATAAAAAAAATATTCTCCAGATAACAGTAAACTTAAACTTTGTAAGAGATAAAAATAAAATGTACGATCATCATTAGCACCATGATACTTGTTATGCATGGCTACGATTAACATGATAAAGCTTAAGAACTTAGAAATACAAATGAACTGGTTTGTAAGTTGCTACAAACGTGTTTACTTTACTTTAATTTGTTATTAGAGAAAAGTCCAAAATACATCCCTGTGGTTTGTATTGTGTCTCACTTTACATCCTCGTGGTTTTTTTTTGTACAAAACCATCCCTCCGTTAGTAAAGATGGCACAAAACTATCCATCCGTTAGTAACGTCAGTCAATGAGGACTAACGGCGCAAATTATTTCTCCGTTATCTCCTAACGGAAGAGAGAATATTTGCATCGTCAGTCCTAAGGACTAACAGTGCAATTCATTTTCGGAAATAAATTGCATCGTTAGTCGTAATGACTAACGGTGCAAATATTTTTTTTTTGAAAAATAAATTAAAATGGGGCCAACCACCATCGCCACCTCCACCCACCACCACCGCCGCCACCCACCACCACCACCACCGCCGCCACCTCCACTCACCACCACCATCACTGCCACCCACCACCACCCAACACCACCACCACCCAACACCACCACCACCACCCAACGCCACCATCACCACCATCTCCACCCAACGCCACCACCACCCAACACCACCACCACCACCCACCCAACGCCACCACCACAACCCAACGCCACCAGCACAACCCAACGCCACCACCCACCACCCAACGCCACAACCACCCAAAGGGGTGGGTGGCGGTGGAGGTGGGTGGTGGTGGAGGCGTTGGGTGGGTGTTTCATTTTGGGCGTTCATTTTTGGGCTCCAGACCTAAGTACGAACCTTGTTAGCCCCGTTTTAATTTATTTTCCAAAAAAATTTTGCACCGTTAGTCCTTAGGACCAGCGATACAATTTATTTCCGAAAATAAATTGCACTATTAGTCCTTAGGACTGACGATGCAAATATTCTCTCTTCCGTTAGGAGATAATGGAGAAATATTTGCACTGTTAGTCCTCATTGACTGACTTTACTACCCGAGGGATGGTTTTGTGCCATCTTTACTTACGGATGGATGGTTTTGTGCAAAAAAAAACTAGGATGTAAAGCGAGACACATGACAAACCACAGGGATGTATTTTGGACTTTTCTCTTGTTATTAAATGACAACCACTTTAAGCATGAGATTTGTGTGCTTTCACAAGACTGTGTGTCACTAGCAACGTGAACCCTTATATTATAACGAATAAAGTATTGGTTTTGATGTACTCGGTAAACCATTTCCTCACCTTAATGTTGGTCGATATGCTATTATTGAATGTACATGAATAGTTTATAGCAAGGTTTCTCAGAATCGTTGTCGTCTTTGCAACGAGCTCGTAACATCGGATCGGGACTTAAAGATCCTACTATAATGTCATTTTCTTAATAACCTTTTTAATATTATACCAATCTACAAATTAGTATATATCATAAGCAAAAAATTATAAAAATGTTTCATGAAAATATTGTCCTAAATTATGATTATGTAGTATTTAACAGAGATTAACATATTGTTTTTTGAAATTTATAAAAGATAATCCATAACTTTGTAGTTTTTTAGTTTGTTGTTCCAGAAAAGTAAGATCAGATCGCTTTAGATCTTAAGATCCTGTGGTCAAGTTCATGATCCTATAACATCTGAAGCTTGCAAAAATCCTACGTAAGATCAGGATCATTTTGTTATATAGTATCTTAAAATCGTAAGGTTCTAAGATAATAATTAGCATCTTAACAGCCATAGTTTAGAGTCATGTGTTTTTTTTTCTTTCAGAACCACATTAACTTCTAAAGTCTTATAATTTCATGTCGTTCATACATCCTTTTATGCCATACTTGGTTTAATGTGAACGTAGTTATTAATTGATTTAATGTATAAAAAAGACTTATAATTAAGACTACGAGTATGCTCTTTGGTGAACTTACCCAACGCAAAATTGTCCTAGCTCGCAACATAACAACGTCGTTGAAGGGCGTTTCCCATACCAAGCAAACGTGTGTTGGTGAGGCGTTGTAACTTGCGTTGCCTTGCTAACGTGCGTTAAAACACAACATTCGTTAACAAAATAATAATAATAAATAAAAAAAATAAAATCACCACCACAAGCTTGTCCAACTGCTAGTTTCAAAAAAAAAAAAAAGAATCTAACCGTTACAAACGGTAATTTTTTTTTAAAAAAAGTTGACAACATTTTTTTTTTTTTTTTTTTTTTTTTTTTTTTTTTTTTTTTTTTTTTTAATCTTTATGAACGAGGGAATTGGATCCGGCTGCTGCGTTTTGGATCAATTTGGAGGAGAAAATCGCCAAAAAATATAATTTGCCACCACCGCCAACCGAATAGTTTTATTTATTTACTTATTGTATTTTTTCGTATTTTTCATTTCGTAGTTTTTTTTCGTAAGTTTATTAGGTCGTTAATTTTTTTATTTGTAACGTTTTTTATTTCGTATTATAATGTTTAATTTTGTTAATGAAATATTAGATTGTTTAATGAATGAAATTGTTGAGGGTAGAATTTGTAAATTGTAATTTATAAAAAAGTGGGTCCCAAAATGTGGTGTTATTTGGTGTTATGATTACGGGGTGTTTTTTGGTGTTATGTCGTTATTTGGTATTGAAATGATGTGGCGCTGACGTGCCGGGAAAAATAGTGTTAACACATGTTATGACTCCCTTTGCTCTTAGCTCGTGGTATGGGTATGTTTGGCACAATGGGTTGGGGCTAGGGTTTGAGCTTATATTATAAGCCGGAAGCTAAAACTTATATTTTTGTAAAACTGTTTGACGAATTAGTTGAGGATAGAAGCTTATTAATGTAAAATTACATAAAAATATATCAAATTAAGTTCATATATATTCCACCTTTTACATGATATATATAATACATTATATTTTGAAGGGTGTTTAAGTAATTTGACTCGTTATAAGCCTTTTTTAATGGGTTTAAGCTTATGGAGGCTTATGGAGGCTTATAAAAGCATCCATAAACCCATGTGATAAACAAAACTTATTTTATAAGCCAACTAATTTTAAAAGCTCAATCCCCTATAAACCTTCAAAAACCAGTTAGAACACAGCCTAAGGCAACATTCACACGGAGTTGCCCACATCATGGATTCTCGATCAAAAACATCTTTGGATTTAAAAATAAATTAATTGTTTTGATAAAAGACGTATGTATCGCTATAGGCCTCGTTGATGGTAAATGAGAAAAATATTGTTAGTTAAGTGCATGCAATAAGACTTTTTTTCAATAAATTTACAACATCACCCTTGTTTCAATCTTTTATCAAAATGACAAGATCTTATCATTTGTTTCTAATTCCAAAAAACATTTGGATAACATGCATGCATGCTTTTGTTAGTGTTTGGTTTTGTGGTGCGTGTATTAATTCTAATGCAAAGTCCTTTACATAATGATCGTCACGATGAATAATATCAATCAACCTGGTTGAAGAGGGTTGAAAGATACAATTTGTTGGTCATCTAATCATCAATATTGATATAACAATACATGATGTATGAAATGGATTTCAATGATTCACCTGATGCTAAAGCTATGATGTTACAAGAGGTTTGCCTATAGTAAATGCTTGTCTGTAAAGTAACTAGTCCCTCAAGAACTACACTGTCACAGCAAGTACAATTAACTACGGAGTAGTTGTCAATATTAATCGTCTCTGAAGCTTTGCCATACTTCCAATTAACTCATATACATCATCATCTTTTTTTTGTTGCTATTTAGTTCAAGGATATGTTACGGGGCTTCATATCATGGGTTCGGATAAACACGCGACGGTCTTGCTTTGTCTAGCGATGAGTGGCAATTTCCCCAGCTAGTGTTAAAGAAACAAACATAATATATATCGGTCGTTGAGCGAAAATAAACCCAAATTGGTCGGCCACACGACCGAGTTTAATACACACAAATAAACAAAATGTTACCGTTTGGTTTTAAAAAAAACTTGGTCGCCACTGTGCCAACTTGGTCGTCATCAGGTCGCCGGAAAGAGAAAGCTGATGTGGCAGGGTCGTGGCAGTTCACCAATATCACGAGCCTCATATTATTTCAACATTCAAACCCCAATATATCTTTTCACTAAGAGCATTCCCAATGGTTAACGCACTAAGAGCGTTAAACCTTAACTTTCACTGCGTTAAGGTGTGTTAACCATTGGAAGCGTGTGCGTTAAGGGTGCGTTAACCCCTTAACGCCACGTTAAGGTGAGTTATAATAAAAAAAAAATCATTTCTAACCCCTCTAGAGTACTATGTATCCGTTGTGTTTAAAAAAAAATTACAAAACACCCCCTTGGTTCTTAAGCGGGATAATCAAATTCAAATTCAAAATTCAAATACAAGCGGGATAATTTAATTTCAAATTCAAATTTCAGGGTGCCTATATATACAACACCACCAGAGTATTATTATCACACACACAACTCACACAAAGATTCTCAACAATGTCTCGCAAAGATTTCTCCCAACAATTCCCAACTCACCGTGACTTCTCCCAACAATTTCCAACTCACCGTGACTTCTCCCAACAATTTCCCGAACAACACGACTTTACCCAACAATTTCCAAATGAACCGATGAACACTCCACCGGAAGATATCTTTCTGGTGTTCACACCGAAAAATGAACCGGCCAACAATCCACCGGTTGTGGAACAACAACCAAATCCACCGGTTGTTGAACAACAACCAAATCCGTTTGGACTGAGTGAGGATGAACTCCGACTTCTGGAGCAAGATCTCGAAGTGAGGAGAGAAATGGAACAACGCGAACTAGAAGATGAAGCTGCTCGTATGGAGCGAGAGGGATACTGGTTTGATATTATGGAAGGAAAGTATTATGATGGGGAGTTTAGGTCCTCTTCGAGTGAGGACGGTTGGGTTTCAGATGATTCCTTTTCTTAATTTGTAGTTTTAGTTTCTATTAATCGTACTATGTATTGTGTTTTAAGTTTAATGTTTAATGTAATTTGTGTTTTAACTTTAATGATTAATGTAATTCGTGTTTAAAATTCGTGTTAGTTGTTAAATGAAGTATTAATTATAGTTTAGGGGTTGATTTTGAAAATAGTTGAGTTAAAGGTGAGTTAAGGGTGAGTTATGATTGCGGGTGTTTTTTTTAGTTAAAGGTGAAAAGATTAAAGCTGACGTGGCAGTGTGTTAAACTTTAACCCTGAGTGACCATTGAGAATGCTCTAACAACTAAGCACAACTTAACCATTCGGGCCCAATCACCCTCAATTTTATTTTATTTTTTTAAACAAACTAAATTCCATTGATTCAAATAAAGATACAAAGTACGATACGATATATATATATATATATATATATATATATATATATATATATATATATATATATATATATATATATATATATATATATATATATATATATATATATATATATATATATATATATATATATACACAAAAAAAACACACACACAATACGAAAATTAAAAAAATACATCAAATAATGAATAAACTAATTATGTTGTTGATTTTGATGATGTTGTTGTCATGCTCAATAAGACTTCGTTGAAGCTTTGCGTATGCTGGTTTATCACGGAGTTCTTTGGCTTTCTTCCGTTGCACTTTGCATCGCTCGATCCATGTCTGTAATATATTTGGTCGCGACAAATACAAATTTCGCTCATATCGGATATCGCATACTTTGGATCTTTCAAAATTATGATATTCAATATGATGCACGTGTTGTACATGGTTCTTCGTAGCTTGTTGATAGTCGAAGAACCCGCCGGTTGACTTATAATATGCCAACGTCCTTGCAGGAAACCAAAAGCTCTTTCAACGTCTTTTCGAGCACTTTCTTGTCGCCGTTTAAATACGGCATTTTTTGAGAATTTGCAACCGAAAATGATTTGACAAAAGCTGCCCTAGGGCTGAGCATGCAGACCCAAAAACCGACCAGACCGAGCGAACCGAAGAACCAGCGGTCTGGTCTCGGTCCCAACTTTTTCCTTAATTCGGTCTCGAGACCGATCCGGTTCGGTCCGGTTCGGTCTTACGTACAAACCGACCAATAATGCCTTCTTGTACCGGACTGACCGAAGGACCGGACCGAACACATTCAGTCCGGTCCTCGGTCTGTGGTTTAGGTCTAATTCGGTCTAGGTCCGGTCCGGTTTCTACAGGTCCGGTCCGGTCTTAGACCGATGCTCAGCCCTAATGGCGATGGCGCTTCTATAATGATTCAGAAGCTATATGGTGTCGTGTGATTAAAGCAATTCAAGGAGACCAGGGCGGAGTTGCAAACAGAAATGACCAAAGGATTCGTTCAGGTATGTGGTCTCGTATCGTTGGCTCGATTAACTATCTTCATGACTCTAATGTTATAGACTATAACACGGTAATACGTTTTGACAGGTCGTGGGCTGAAAACGGAGTTACGGTTCAAAAGTTATAGTTGTTTGAAGTTTTGACGTAAATAGTCAACTTTGGTCAAAACACAACTTTGTCAAAAACGCTACAATGAGCAGATAGACAAAACGCTACAATGATCGGATTGACAAAACGCTACAATGAGCGGATAGACAAAACGCTACAATGATCAGATAGACAAAACGCTACAATGTGCAGACAGACAAAACGCAAGTCTGATAATACAAACCGCAACAGACAAGTCGCTACTCTGATGGAGACAAGTCGCTACTCTGACGGACACAAATCGCTACCCACAAAACGCTAGTCACTAGAAGACAGAGCTGTCACTATCTTGGTCAAAACGCTACCCACAAAACGCCAGACAAGTCGCTTTCGTAGCGATTTGTCGTTTTTGCCAAATCCGGTAAAGAGACAAAACGCAATTTCGAGAAACCACAAAACGCTACTTTCACCTTCCCAGTAATACACAAAACGCTACTATGAACGTTTTACCGAGAGACAAAACGCTACGAAGAACACTTCACTACTACCACTCGAATCTACCAGAAACCACCACACAAAGCCTAAATCTGTGATTCCAAACACCAAATACTACTTCTACTCTATCCCTAAGCAAGAAAGTACAAGATCTAACAACATCTATCCACTAAACATGACGTAAAATGGATTTTTGAGAAACTTTGTATTCGAACCAAAAATGCCCCAAAACAACACAAATCCGTGAATATACCCTTATGTGAACCTAACCATGGCTCTTGATACCAATTGTAGTATATTCACTAACAAAGAAACACACGATTAGGGCAAGAATATGGATCGAATAGAGTATAAGTTAGAGAGAGAAGTAGAAGGTTGGGAGCCTTTGTAGAGAGAGAAAGTGAGTTGTATGATTAAATGAGAGAAAGGTCCAACCCTCTCCATTGGTGGAGAGGGATATTTATACTACTACATAGGGTGCCCCTAGTGGGCTGTGGAGCGAGCTGACAGTGGGTAAAGACCTGACCCACTCCACAATATTAATAATAACTAAACTACTACTAATATTACTAATTATCCTACGAGCTATGATGTGCTAATAAGTACTTGGGTTGACCGAGTCTTCAACTGAATATTTATATTCCTAACACGATGGTTATTCTTAAAAGGAGCAGCAATTTTTTTATGTGGTTGGCTACGGTTTCCGCTGTACACTTACCTTATGTAAGCTTGAAAGAGAGCTTTGAATCTGCTCAAAAGGAAGATTGTCGGTTTGGGGGGAAGCTATCAAAGCTTCACATTGAGAAGGCTCAAGTTCAGTCGATTATTCAGGAGCCTCGAAAGCTTTGGTGGTGAAAGTTTAAGAGATGTTGACTACAGATGTCTACCATATACTGAACGTATCCTTATTTTTGGTATTCATGTCATCATCTTCTTAAACTAAATAATATAGTTTGTACATATCTTAAACCAAACTGTAAATAGAAAATTATAGAACCAGAAATTTGTATATAGAAAAATATTAAAACCAAGAAAAACCAAAAAAATCAGAAAAATAGAAAAGACCAAAAATAGTTGTTCTAGGCATGTCTTCTGTTTATCGATAACATTTACGGTCTTAGAAATGTCATTCAATAATGACACGGGACTTTAAATGAAGCTCGAGCAGAAGTTATACAAACTTGTTAAAACATGTCTAAATGGCTTGTTATTACTTTAGATAGCAACCCGCGTTTCAAAATGGGGAAAGCACGTCGCCAAAAAGACGGATGTTCCTCTCACTGGGTGATGTTCACCCGGGCATGGATTACTTTATATCCATGTTCTTCCTAATTTGATGTACGCCTCAGTGCATTATTTCTTGTAAAAGAAGAGAAATCTTCTTGGCATACAAATAGTTTTCTTTCTATGATTCTTCTGAAAATTATTTGTGAGACACTTGGTGACTACGTGTTGTTTGAAATTCTTTTAGACTTGGATTGTGCATAAAATTTGTCACTCAATCAATGACTACAACTCTTTAACTAGAATACGGGTCATTGATTGAGGGGGAGAGTGATTTCAAATTTTATTTCATCAAACGGGTTTCGTGGTTATCTCATAATTGATAGAAAAGGTTTTGTAGTTAATAGGGGAATTTGTTGAAGAGGATATTACTAAGCTTTATCTCAAATGGCCAAATGTGTTAGTTGTTAGAAAGATTAGGGCATTATGTGCAATTTGCTTATAGTATCCTAGCTTTATGTAACTATAAGGTCCATTTGTGTCAATCTGGAATCCTCGTTTAATCCCCTAGATACATTAAAACTCAGAATCTAAAAGAAGTTAGAAAACCCATTGTGTTTGATGTTCTTGAATACTCCACAGGCATGTGTATGATCTAACTGAATGAGTTTCAAATGTTGTTTGACTTTTGTTAGTCGATAGCTGCTTAATTGTTGTTGATTTAGTGCATATGTTCTCAGGATATGCTTAGGTATATAGTTATCATGTTTGAATCTTGTCCCTAAGATCCTGAGTTGAATGTTGAAATATGAGTGAATTGCCATGTTCATGATTGCTGATTGCTCTTCATGCTAGATAGCTGTTTGATGTATTTCCTGACTGTGGTTTGATTATGAGATGAATATGGTATTATGAGTTGGCAAGCTGCTATGTGGTAGCTATTAATGAAAAGTGAATCTGTATGTATGTATATCTGTGTTGATATTCTTACGCAGATTCCATGGCCAATATGAATGTGCCAGTTCCCGCTCTAACCATTTGATCAGATGTTCAAACTCTATTGACTGGCTCTGAATTCACCTCAACAACAACATCGGCAACAACAACAACAACACTGTCTTCACCACCACCACCTTCATTTCAACAAAGCAATACTTATTCTGGTCTCGCCAAGTGGGGATCTACAATACTTGGGAAGTTTTTGTTGGTGGATGGATAATTGATGTTGACTACTGACTCCCTCAGAGAAGCGGATGATCACATCGTCTGCGTAAAAAGGTCAATATCATTTGTGTCATAACGATTATCTTTGTACATGATAAGTAGTGGATCTCCCTCATAAATTGAGGGGGAGCAGTTGCATGTTCCATTATCAGCACATATTAAAACTGACCACATTTTCTCCCATAATTTCTAACTTATTTAAATCAATTGGGATCACAAATCTCAAATGGTTTGAAATTTTTGATCGGGGGAGAGAATGTGATTTAAATATGCAATCTGATAAAAATGTGATGTTTTGGACTTAAATGTAAGCTCTCCCATATGTGCTAAACTCTTTCGTATATCGATGCACATATTGAGGGGGAGCAAATGGTTTGTGATAACAAAAAGGATGTGGCATCTCATGTGAGCGCGGCTCAGACTTAACCAATGAATTGACGAAACAAATACTGTCATTAATCGAAAGGACATGTCCTGGCCGGGTAATAATTTCAAGCTGGTCTAACCAGTGATGTAAGCGTGTCTCGAAGAGGACGTGTCTGAGTAGAATGTACCGTTTCGAGAAACCTTCTGTGGACTTGACCAGGCCGGGTAATAATTTCAAGCTAATCTAACTAGTGATGTAAGCGTGTCTCGAATCGGTCATGTTCACTAAAAGTGGATCAATTCAAAAAGTGCTAACTCCACCCAACATGTACAAATTTATAAAATCATCCGAGTACATGTTAAGGGGAGCATTTGAAAAATATAAAACTCTCAAAGTGTTAGCAAAATGTGTTTAATAATCATAAACACTTTGAGAGATTTTTTTTCAAGGATTTGGTAAATGGCAACATAGGATAGTCATGAAGTTATAAGGTGGCTAAGGTTAGGAAAACCGTCCTATGATCCGCCAGAGCCGGAGGGATCTACCCAGGGACAATACCAAATATTTAGTATTAGAAAGTCCTTAGGTATGATCATGAAAAAAGGAGTAATATGAGAAAGGAGAAAGAAGGGGTTGAAGAATTAAAAAGAAATGAAATGAGAAAGGGTGAAAAGAAATAGCCCTCCAATTATTCAACCTTAGGGCAGAAACCGGGTTCAATTCATATGCTACTGGTGGTTACTAAGGTAACACCGGTATTGAAGACAATACGTCATGGACCCAGTGACGCACTGCACCAAACCTTCTAAGCCACTCAAGTTCTCTTAAAAGGACTTGTTTCATTCTCACGGGGAACCCTGCATAATCTATCGACCGCTCATTACGAGTTATGTTGATATTGAAACAGGAGAAACCGCTCCAGTCTCCGACTACCTAAATTGCACTTATCGAGTCTAGAGCCACGAGATGCATCATAAGATCTCATAGGAACACGTGTTACTTCTACACTGGTTGTTCAACATTAAGGACACCAGTTGTAAACTTATGAGTCCTACGCAGATCTTAGCAATCTGCCAGAACATTTATGAGGGAATTTACAAATGTAATTCTCAATGATTGAATGGAAATTCATGCCAGGGTCAACATCAAACAGCCCTGAAAGCAGGTCACTTCGGTAATTCCTTGTGGATTACGCTTAGTGGTCGCGGCGGTTTCAAACGGTCTACAGCCGTGGAGTGATCTCCAGCGACTCACCTAATCGTTGATTTACTACGGTAGATCTTTAAAGCCCTCTGTGGGTTTTTGATTTAGGAACGGCCTTGGTAAGGATTAGAGAGAGTTTTCACACAATGCTGTTAACAATCTCGAAGTCTGAACCTGTAAGTACCGGACGTTTTATTGCTAACTGTCGTATGCAGGAACACCTGGCGGTTGTTGCTGATTGCTGTTGCAGCTGATTGCGATTGTAGCTGATTGCCGAACAAGATGCCAATCCATCACCCCATGCTCACACTACACCATCATCATATTCAAAGAAGTCATGATAACCTAAAAGACCTTCAACACTGCTTCTGCAAACTCTGATGCTGAAATTCATGACCCAGAATAATGTGAGCATGTCGGTTCAAAGTGTACCACATCACATGGAGACATACTGCTAAAAGATGACCTGGAGACACACGTTGGATGATGACATCAAAGAATCACCAAAGATCATCCAAGACAGAAGAATGGTCATCAAAAGATCACTGCTGAATGTACAAAGAGTAATGAATTTGAAGAATCAATGACTACGAGCTATGAAGTCATGTTCAGTGGATAGAATGCTTGAATTCAAAATATTATTTCCGGAGTGACCTCTCTTAGGGGAAGATTGTTAGGAATATAAATATTCATGTGAAGACTCGGTCACCCCGAGTATCTGTTTAGCATTCACGTAGCTCGTAGACATATTAGTACTAGTTTAGTATTATTATTATTAGTTTAGTTATAGTAGTATTTGTGGAGTGGGTCGGGTCTTTACCCACTGTCAGCTCACTCCACTGCCCACTTGGGGCACTAATATCTTGTAACTATAAATACCCCTTCCCACACTTGGGAAGGGTTGGAGGTTTCTAATCATACAACTATTTTTCTCTCATTCTCTCTCTCTAAAACCTCCCAACTCTCTCATCTCTCTCTCTAGAATCTTCTATCATTGAATCCAAGTATGCAAGTATTACATTATGTCTTGAATTTGATGACTATAATTGTGATGTTTTGGCTGTATCGAGTGTAAGCCGAGACCCCATGGTCTTGGTGAGGCCTCGACCCGCCTACATATGGACTTTATTATTGATTTGGACGAATAATTAATATGTTGACTTTTAGACCCGGCTTATAGCCATAGGAGTCGTGGAAATATGACTTGATACGTTATTGAATCTTGTGACATTAGAAAACAAAACCAAAAAGAAAAGTTTGGCAATGTTAAATAAATAACAATTTAATTGTTAGATAATAGATATAAACATTATATAATTTTTGGAAATGTAAGTTTATGAAATAACGGAAAACGCGAGGTTACGAGAACGTGTCGAGGCACATTTGCCTTAGTACATTTTGTTGCTATTTGTGGGAAATAATTGAGATGAATTGGTTGGTAGTCAAATTAATTGGGAAATTTCAACACCAAACTTGATATATATATATAATTTTGAATGGAAGCTAAATAAGTCACTTGACTTGGAACGTTCTACGAACGAATAAGTCATGACGAGTTTTGTTAAATAAACACATATGTTTTGTGAAACCTAATGGATTAAAACCGACGACTACCAACATACTTAGTTGTTTTAGTGGGTTCGGTTTGTGTGATCTACGTAATTTGACCCCGTCGTGTCGTCTTTAATTTTGTATCGTTTCTTGACGATTTCGTTTGTTTACTCTTCTCTGGTGTGTGTACTCTTGAGTCGTGTCTTTCTTCCATCACACGAATGATGATACCCAACTTATACTAAAGGCTAAAAGTAGATTATTTTTTTTTTATTTTTTGGAAATTGAATCGGATTATTTTGGGAATGGAAATGATTGATTTTGGAAAAGGAAAAAGTTAACTTTTGGAGAGTTTTACGCTTTTAGTTACCGTGTGGAATATATTTGAGACGAGTGCCGAGTCCGTTGTGTCGCGCTGTCATAGTTGCCGTTGTACTTGTACCTCCGTGTACCGTCATGCCGTATGTCTTGAGACTGTTGTGTTTTGCTTCTCGATGCCAGTTGTGATCTTTGCATTGCTGTGGCTAAGGTGAGTTCATGGCCCCTACTTTTACTGGTTTTTAAACTATTTTGGGGGAGAATACATGCTCGTTTTTAACTAAACTCAATGCTTTACAAATGTTTCTATGCTGTGAACTACTGTTTTACATGATTTTGGAAATATATGTGTGATGATGCGATTATATGTTGTGACATGTTTGTTTTGTGAGTACATGACGGTGCCACTGTTAACTCTCTGCTGAGGGCCCACAAGTTATAGGTTCAGTTGGTGTAACTGTTAACTCTTTGTTGAGAGCCCACAAGTTGATAGGTTCAGTTGGTGCAACTGTTACCTCTCTTTGAGAGCCCACATGTTGATAGATCTATCGGGGTAGCTCCCCACGTGATATTGGTTATGAGTATGACGAACACCATAGGTTCAGTTGGCGCGACACTATATGAGTGTAGTATTTGTATGATTGATTATGGTTCGAGATGTTTTGAATTATGATATTGTTTTCAAATTGGTTTTGGAACTGTGATTTAGGCAGTGTGAGCCTACGTTGAATTTGACTTGTTTGTGAATGATGTTTTGAACTCGAAACCTTGTGGTTCAACCATATTGTTTTAAACTAAAACCTATGAACTCACCAACCTCGTGTTGACACTTTTAGCATGTATTTTCAAGTTAATGCTATAGCTTATTTTTGGAGGCGCTTGGCAAGGGGCACGGTCATAGACGACTCTGATATATATGTTAGGACCACTTTACTTATTTTATGGGCCTATTTCCGCACTACTTCTGAATAATGTAAATTTAACACTTTTTGATAATGAATTTATTATAAACGGTTGTGGTAAAACCGTTCTTTGTACCTTGTGTTGTGATACCAATTGAGTAGCACCCCAGTGACATGTATGCTTTTGCTGGACCCAATTTTGGGGGTGTTACAGATTGGCATCAGAGCCTAGGTTATAGAGAACTCGGTATATTTTCTAAAACCTGGACTATAACCACTTTTATGAAAATTTAACCCTATGACCGCCACGTGCCTGCCTGCTAAGCTAATGCCTCGCGTATGATTTTGTTTGAGGATATAATTGATGAGATGAGTAATGATATATTAGATGAGATGTTCATGACATATTTGGCGAGTTGTTTGATGAGATGCTTGATTATATATTTGTTGAGATGAGTACCTGACTATTGGATATTTTATATCCGCCTATTTTAGTTGTTCACTATAAGCATTTCCATATGCTTATGCACGCACCGTACCTGTCGCAGAGTTACGCTATTTCCTTGCGTAATCTCATTATTGAATGTCGAGTTTGTACACTTGTCGTAGTTTTGGGAATGATTTTGGATGTAAAGGACATACTACTAGTATAACTAGGTTGAGTATTTCAAAATTCATTGAACCTCGGGTGAATATAGACTGATCACCTATATTCAACCAGGGACAGTGGGACATAGCCTGATCACCTATGTCCGACTCAGAGGTGAATTTTGCAATACTGGGAGTAGTTATAATGGAATTATGTTCGGGTTGGTTTTTGATTTTGGAAATGGTACAGTTTTGCGTGTGTACACGGGCATTGGATATTACTTCCACACACACAACACACTGGCATCACAACACCGCATGAACCGTAATACCCCTGGCACCGCTATAACGTCTCCGTTATATGGAATTCCTGTTTGTCGCCGTCTGGCCGTAGTTTGCATCGGGTCGGGTTAGACCCAATTGGCACCGTTTGAATCCGAGTTACTTATTTGTAACCCTTTAAGAGCGTAATAAGCCCATCTGAGCTTATTGGAGTGTTTCGATTTGATTTTGGCTATGTTTGGATTCGATTTTGGCTACGATTGGATTTGATTTTTGGCTACGTATGGATTTGATATTGGCTATGTTTGGACTGGTTTTGATCCTGGTTGAATTTGGATTGTTTGATTTTGTGATTTTGGACGTCATCATGGATTTGGATTTGTTAATCGGCCTTGTTTTTGTTGTGGCCTTGTTATATGTAACCTCTCGTAATTTTCCCTATAAATAGTAAATGCTAATAAATGATTAACGAATTATTACGTTATTTAATAACCATTTCTACCAATGACAAAAAATTTTTTTGCTATACTATTTTAAATCACAACGATACTTGTGATTTCCATTTATCAGGAACGATGCTTACACACGAACCTTGATAGTCTAAAAATCGCGAAGATTACATAAAACAATTAACATTTAACATTTAACGTGACACGCCTCGTCAATTAGCCAAACGTGATCAAATACATTCCCGAGCTCACGAAACTTTTCACAAATACTCAGTAACTATATTGGACCTCGACTCAATACCCAATAAATACCAAATGGGCTGCTAGACTCATTGGGCCTCAGCCCAATAATTCGGCAAACCAAAACATATCAAACGGACCATTATTATTTTTTCTTCTTTTCTTTCCTGTTGGGCCAGCCCACAAAACAAATCCAACCCAACACTATAAAATTCTAACCTATAAACTCGACAAGGACCGAACATTTTGGCTAATTTACGAGCAATCTAGCTTAACGACAACATAATATTTTTACGTCACTCAATTCTTCACCCAGCTGAGAATCGAATGTGACAAACCATATTTCAAAATTCGATCATTTGCCTAGTTAAAATCCATCCAAGCTTAGCCGATGACCAACGAATTGATATTGTTCAACTTAACTCAAAATCACATTTCGCCTAGGGAATTACCTTGTTCGACCCACCAACGACTCCACTCGAGCCACAAACAATTCTGGACACGTTCTCTATATTGCCTCGACTCCTAAGAGTTACAAACGAGCCACACAAATGGTTTTAGTCACGTTTTCCATATTACTTGACCCCTTGGATCATACCAACGAACACAACCACAAAGACTAACATTAAAAATCCATTTGTCTCTTCCCCTTTGATCCCTAGCGTCGGCTAACACAACCACAAGAAACCATCATTGCCACTCTTGCAATGACTTACTGCCACACTCCATCAAAATGAGAAATAATCACTAGCACACCTTGAAATTAGTTGACCTTTGAATACACCAAACAAGGCCAAGACAAAACTCCATAATTTTATTTTGTTTCCTTTCTTTTGTTCGAACTAACACAAGGACGATTCATGCTACTTACTCATTATGTTCATTTCTATAATATTGCACATGCTAGTTTCTAAATCTCCCTATAAATGCATGCATGTATTCGGCTAGACATGCACACCAACACATATCACATGCAAATATTTATAAGTATTTTCCAAGTTATGAACTCGCCTAGCTTAGCATAAATTGGGAGGTGTTCGAGCCAAGCTAAGAGTCACATTTTACTCGACCCTAAATATTCGAAGTCTAAAGAATCGAGCTACACCATTCTCTTGGCCTAGCTCAGTCTCGACCTTGTGATACGCCCCACCTTTTAAGGTGAAGTAAGCC
The DNA here is from genome assembly GCA_021014915.2 of Artemisia tridentata subsp. tridentata. Taxonomy (NCBI): domain Eukaryota; kingdom Viridiplantae; phylum Streptophyta; class Magnoliopsida; order Asterales; family Asteraceae; genus Artemisia; species Artemisia tridentata. Next base: position 52,146,552 of record CP139506.1, read on the forward strand.
ATTTCCTTACTTTTTCAAATTCTTACATTGGTTTTATATTTGCATGTCACGTTCATTTTGTTTCAATATTTCGTAAACTTCCTTAATAACACATATGTTTTATTCGACATCCTATATCTTTGCTATGTTATCTATCGAGAACAAAAATCATTCGAACGTTCTATAAATGTACCAAGCATAAAAATCACACGTTTACATGTCACATTGGCCACTTTCGAATTCTATAAAACACTTAGAATAATTTTGAGTTTCAAAACTGTTTTCAGAAATGGACTATGTCGCATCACTTTGGGCATGGTTTCTCACAAACTCAACCTACAACACTTAAGTTTTATAGCTCGACCCGATAGTCGAGCTATCAAACTAACGAATCATATATTTCATTCAACCTGGAAAGCTCAACTCGAACCTTGTTAAACCCCAAAGCAAATCGTTCGTGAGCCAGTATTTATACAAACTAAATATTAGCGATGGGCTTATAAGCCCACTAAGCTATTTTTAAGCTTATCGTATAAGCTGTGTGTATAAGCTCAATTGTAACATTTTTATAACCCTTAAACAAGCCCATAATCAGGCCCAAACCCCCTCTAAACCCATTGGATCGAAAACCCATAATGGGCCATATATATGGCTCGTTAACAGCCCATAAGCTGAAAAATAAGCTTTTAACAAATTAAGTAGTTTATATAAGTTACAAAAGCTGTTTTAAACTTATTTATGAAATAAAAATAGTGAACTTTGATTTTTATAAAGTTTGGACTTGTTTTGCAAAAGTTTGTTAACCGAAGGACTAAAACTGCCAAGTTTGGAAACTTAGAGTAAAAACTGTCATTTTGACATCTTGTGATGAAAACTGTAAATTTAAGAACTTTTGAGTATAAAATGTAAATATTAAAAGTTTTAGACTTAAAATGTAATAAAAACTTAACCGAGGACTAACGGTGCAAAGATTATGTCGTTAGGGTATAAAATGTAACTTTGTAAAAACCCAAAGGTTATTTCTGATTTTATACTTGTAATAATATTTTACGAACACAAAACCGAAACAAATATGTTTAGTCTCACAAGTCGACATTTAACGTCACATTTTCTAATAATTATATACGTAGTTATATAACTTATAAATATACATATATATAATCACTTAACGAAATCGTTAAACGTAGAACTTAACTTATCATCAACCAACTTCGATTATCAACGACGATCTCTTTTGTCAACCAATATACTCCGACAAACGAGCACATACCCAAGAGTTTATATATATATATATATATATATATATATATATATATATATATATATAATATATATATATAATATATATATATATATATATATATATATAACTTTATTTTCTTAACTACGAACATTTAAACACGCATGTTTTAATGTCACAAATTAATTATCAATCGATAAAACCTTAAACGTTATGATTCGCGATAAACCAAACTTAGACTATCAAACCACTAAAACTTGCCATATACTATATAGGTCGTGTGTTGAAGCCATTTCCTTTCATCGTTTGAGTTACGATACTACCACCACTACTGTACTACTAAGGTAAGTTCATACCCCACACTTAAACTTTTAAATCTTTTGTGGGGAGATACATGCTACAAACATGAACACAAACTTTTTGTATGCTACGACTGATGTTATTATTGCTTAAGTAGCCATTGCCAGAAGTCCCTCTATCATGAACCTTAATCACTTGCAAGTGAACGTAAATAGTTGTGAATAGATCTATTTGGGACTGACAATCCCCGTTTGGGTCTGCTAGGATGAGCCACCCAAGCGCACTTTATTTAAACAAACTTATAGGTTATTGGCAAATACCTATCCCGAGGGCCTACATACTTTACATCATTTTTTATGCCTGTTAAGCGTTGCGTGTCATGAGCTTAATGCAATAACAACTTGATTTTAACTCGTTTAATTGTAATTCGATGCAATTAACACTTATACTTTGTGTTCAACTATTAAACTTAAACCTATGAATATCACTCAACTTTTGTTGACTTTTAGCATGTTATCTCAGGTAACTAAAGGCTGGAACTCAAGGCACGGAGTGGGCACTAAACCCGGCACGGGTTCTAAATAAATGTTTTATCATTCAAGTTTAAATAAACATGTTAAACTATGAAACATCTTTGTATCTCAAATGCTTGTATTTTGAATGATAAACTTAAAACGTCTCTTTTAAGTCATTTTCTATGGTTATGACTACGATCCACTACGTAACACCCAATTAAGTCTTCCGCTATTGATATCCGAAATTGGGGGGGGTGTTACAGATTGGCATCAGAGCTCATGGTTATAGAGAACCATATGTATTTTAAACATTGGACTATAACTACATTTTTAAAACGGACCATTTTAAAGGATAACCACCTTATGCCCTCCGTGCCTACACACTTCCAACATTTTTAGGATGTTGCTTATTATACGAGTTCTTAACAAAGTTTAACATATTTATGATTATGTTAATAGCTTACATTTACTATTCGGGATTATTACAGTACTATGTCTTCGAAACCCCATCCTATCGCTGTATCATCTGATTCAGAGAATGAGGATCCTATGCCTTTCACTTCAGACTTTGCTCCGGCAGCTATACCGATGTCACCTGCTACTGACCGGTACATGGAAAGCCAGCAATTTCTACCGGCATCCGACATGGAGACTTCCCCTCCAGCATCACCAATCCCATCACCTGGCCCGATTCGCCAGCATGGACGAGTGCGACAACTCCAGCCATATGAACTAGAACCCTTTGGCCAACTTTACCGACGCCCCGGAGAAGGTCATGTTCGCAAACACACTCCCCGGAAACGGGTACGTGCACCACCAGCTCTGATCATACCACCACCAGTCCCACTCATACCAACTTCGACTCCAGTGATATCACCACCCCCAGCTCCTGAGCATTCCAGGACACCACCACTTACACCACTATCTTCAGTTCCACCACCTACTATCTTCTATCACCAGACCACCACTGTTCCATTACCATCCTCTACTCCAGCACTTGCTTCTCCACCCTCAGCTACTCTCAGTGAGCCTCTGCTACCTTGCAAGAGGACATACCGCTTGGTTCCATCTTCATCGGACCCCTATGCCCAGGTCAGAGATGAGGCTGCAGTTCGCACTGGGACCCGCAAGAGGGTCGATGCTCGCCGATGGTCTTTCTTGCTACCGATCATCCGTCACTGGAGATCCCAGGAGGGAGCACCGAGAGCTATGGAACTAGGAGAGAGTTCGGCTACAGCTGCTTCGAGGATTCTTCCGGTTACCGGAGAACCCATCCATCACACCCTACCTCTACTGGCAGCCAGATTGGTCCGACATGAGGATCGTCTTGACGACATTGTAGAGATTCTTGATGACTTACCACTCGAGCAGATTGAGACACTTGGGGAAGAAGTAGAGAACCTTGTGATTGGTCAGTTGGCGATGGAGACATTCTTCGATCAAGTAGGTACTAGTCTAGAGGAAGCCATTGAGACTATTTCTATACTAGGAGAGGCCACTACTTCGATGCAGACAGTGATTGAGACACTAGATTCTGAGCTTGACCGAGTTAGCTCTCAGGTTCTGATTCTTAGACTTATGATTGAGGATTCCCAGGCTAGGGAAAGAGCTCGAGACCAGACAGTGGAGACCTTGATGGCAGTGATTGCAGATCTTCAGCGCCGCCTAGATGGTGCACCAGGAGGACCATAGATCAGGGATGTGTCAGTATAACTAAGAGATATCTTAGTCTACCAATGTTGTATTAATAAAGAATCTTGTATCTTTATGTTTTGTAAAACAAATCGAACAAGTTATTAATCTTATGTTGTGTGGATGTATTATATTGATGTTGATTTATGTATTCCATGGTTGTTTCTTGCACTCATACGCATTATGATTCGCCATATATATATTGTCTCGTGAAATTTTGGTTCATACTGTACAATTCAATCATTTATGTTCTCATGTGTGTTGTGATTTGATTCAAACATGTCGTGAATGTATTTATGATATGATACTTGCTGTACCTACAGATATAAACCAGAATTATTATCCTCATAAACTAAATTGTTGTGGTTAATATTATGGTTGTAATATCATAACCCATATTCAATTACCTTACGATTTATTCTAACCTAACGTGATCATTATGAGATTTCTAAAAATATGCTTCTGCAATATTGATAGAACTATGGCACGTACAAGGAAAGCAACCTCAGCCGCAAATCATGAAACTTCAACGGCTACACCTGCTATGACTCCAGAAGCTATCCGAAAAGCAATCGCTGACGGTGTAAATGCAGTCTTGGCAGAACAGGCGGCAGCAAATGCTCGCAACAGTGGCACTAGCCTACCGATAGGAGAAAGTGTGACAGCTGCAAACCGCAAGTGTACCTACAAGGATTTCATGAGTTGTCAACCAACTTCCTACAAAGGTACTGAAGGAGTAACTAAACTTGCTCACTGGTTCGAATGATCTGAAACTGTTTTTCAGAGAAGCGGTTGTACTGAGGATAACAAAGTCATTTTCGCTACTGGAACTCTCATGCAAGATGCTTTGTCATGGTGGAATGCTACCGTCAAAGCCATGGGAATGACAGCAGCCTACCAGCTCACTTAGGCTGAGTTTAAGACCAAGATGCTGAAGAAATACTGTCCCCGTTCTGAACTAAGAAAATTGGAAGATGAATTCCATCTACTGGTAGTAAAAGGAATTGATCTTAAAACGTACAACAGGAGATTCCAAGAGCTTAAGATACTATGTCCTACCATTGTACCCAATTTCGAAAAAGAACTGGAGAAGTATATCGAAGGGCTTCCCCGTAGTATTGAGGGAAATGTCACTTCATCGAACCCGCCAACTCTGGAGGCAGCCATTGAACTTGCTCAAAAACTACTGGACCGAGAGGTCAAATACAACAATGAGCTCAAGAGGAAGCTCGATGACAAAAGAACCACTCACCACCACAATAACAATAACCACCGCTACAACAACTTCAATAACAACAACTATAGAAACAATAACCCGTACCATCAAAACCGAAACAATCGTCACCATCAACAGAACCAAAGACAAGAAACCGCCAAGGCCTATGCTGCTACTGAAGGCAAGGGATACCAAGGTCAGAAACCCTAGTGTAACAGATGCAAACTACACCACAGTGGACCTTGCACAATCAAATGTGTGAAATGCCAGAAAGTGGGTCATCAGACAAAGGATTGCAGGAATCCCGCTACTGTTAGCAACCTACAGCCTGTGACTCCAATTTGCTACTCCTGCGGAGAAGTAGGTCACTTCAAGAGCCGTTGTCCGAAAGGAAATGGTCAGCAAAACAACGCTCGAGGGAGAGCATATGTGCTAAAGGAGGAAGATGCCCCATTGAACCCTGACGTTGTCACGGGTACGTTCTTACTCAATCAACATAGTGCTAGGGTATTATTTGATTCTGGAGCAGATAGAAGTTTTGTGTCAACTACGTTTGCTCCTTTGCTTAACATTACCCCCTCCAAACTAAACACCACTTTTGAAATTGAAATGGCGGACGGAAACCTAATTGGCACCGACACCGTAATTCGTGGTTGTACCATAATCCTACAAGACAACCCTTTTCCCATCGACCTCATGCCTATTCAGCTCGGTAGTTTTGACGTAGTCATTGGTATGGATTGGTTATCCAAACACCGCGCTAAAATACTCTGTGACGAAAAAGCCGTGCATATTCCACGTAAGGGTGAAACTCTTATTGTCCATGGTGACAAAAATAAAACGCGATACGGTATCATCTCATATATCAGATTAGTGAAATACATGAATGAAGGATGCCAAGCATTCATGGTTCATGTAACGGAACACAAATCGAAAGATAAACGAGTTGAAGACGTTCCAATTGTTAAAGAGTTCCCTGAAGTATTCCCCGAAGATTTACCCGGTCTTCCACCTCCCCGTCAAGTAGAATTCCAGATTGAACTAGTGCCTGGAGCGGCACCTGTGGCGAAAGCACCTTATAGGTTAGCGCCGTCTGAAATGAAGGAATTGTCAGAGCAATTGAAAGAGTTGTTTGATAAAGGTTTTATCCGACCCAGCTCATCCCCTTGGGGAGCTCCGGTCCTATTCGTTAAGAAGAAGGAAGGATCTTTCCAAATGTGTATTGATTACCGGGAATTGAACAAACTCACTGTAAAGAATCGTTATCCACTACCTAGGATCGATGACTTGTTTGACCAATTACAAGGATCGAGTGTATACTCGAAGATCGACCTAAGGTCAGGGTACCATCAGTTAAGAGTTCGAGAGGAGGATATTCCCAAGACAGCTTTTAGGACGCGTTACGGACATTACGAATTCCAAGTAATGCCATTTGGTCTAACTAATGCACCTGCAGTATTCATGGACTTGATGAACAGAGTGTGCAAACCATACCTGGATAAATTCGTAATAGTATTCATAGACGATATTCTAATCTACTCACGCAACGAACAAGAACATGCCGAACATTTAAAGATCATTTTAGAGTTACTCAAAAAGGAACAATTGTATGCCAAGTTCTCCAAATGCGACTTTTGGATTCGAACTGTACAATTCCTTGGGCATGTTATCAACAGTCAAGGCATTCATGTAGATCCTGCAAAGATTGAGGCCGTCAAAGGTTGGACATCTCCTACAAACCCCACAGAGATACGCCAATTTTTGGGTCTAGCCGGTTACTACAGAAGATTTATTGAAGGTTTTTCAAAAATCTCAAAGCCTTTGACCGAATTAACTCAGAAGAACAAGAAGTATATCTGGGGAAAAGAGGAGGAATCAGCTTTCCAACTGTTAAAGAAAAAGCTCTGTGAAGCACCAATACTAGCGCTACCTGAAGGAAGTGAAGACTTCGTAGTATATTATGATGCCTCATATCATGGTTTGGGAGCTGTGCTGATGCAATGAAACAAAGTGATAGCTTATGCCTCGCGACAACTCAAAACGCATGAAGTAAACTACACGACTCATGATTTGGAGTTAGGAGCAGTAGTATTCGCCCTTAAGTTATGGAGACATTACCTGTATGGCACCAAGTGCACAGTATTCACCGACCACAAAAGTCTTCAGCATATCTTAGATCAGAAAGAACTGAACATGAGACAACGTCGCTGGTTAGAGCTACTTAGTGATTATGATTGTGAAATCCGTTATCACCCAGGAAAAGCCAACGTTGTGGCAGATGCATTAAGCCGGAAGGAACGACTGAAACCCCTCAGAGTCAGATCGTTAGGAATGACCATTTGTTCGCCCCTGCCCTCACAAATACTCATCGCTCAATCCGAGGCTCTTAAGGAAGAGAACCGACCTGGTGAAAAGATCCACGGCATGCCAGAAAATAAGAATGGCTTTGTGCAAAGAGCAGACGGGATGCTCTGTTTCAAAGAAAGAAGTTGGGTTCCTCTATACGGAGGTATACGTGATCTCATTATGAATGAGTCTCACAAATCCAAATACTCCATTCATCTAGGTTCTGACAAAATGTATCAAGATCTCAAGAAACTTTACTGGTGGCCAAACATGAAGGCCGACATAGCCGAGTATGTCAGAAAATGTTTGACCTGTTCAAGAGTAAAAGCGGAATATCAAAAGCCGTCAGGATTACTCATACAACCCGAAATTCCTGTATGGAAATGAGAACGTATTACAATGGACTTTATCACCAAGCTTCCTAAGACATCAACTGGACTTGACACCATCTGGGTCATCGTTGATCGTCTCACCAAATCCGCTCACTTCTTAGCAATCAAAGAAACTGACGAGATGGACACACTCGCAAAGCTATATCTAAAAGAAATAGTTTCACGACATGGAGTGCCGATCTCAATCATCTCAGATCGTGACAGTCGTTTCACATCTCATTTTTAGAAGTCTTTGCAAAAAGCCTTGGGAACCAAACTGGATATGAGCACTGCATATCATCCACAAACCGATGGACAAAGCGAGAGGACAATCCAAACCTTAGAAGACATGCTCCGAGCATGTGTTATTGATTTCGGAAAAGGTTGGGACAGACACTTACCTCTAGCCGAGTTCTCCTACAACAACAGTTACCACGCCAGCATTAAGGCAGCACCATTCGAAGCACTCTACGGTCGAAAGTGCAGATCGCCTGTTTGTTGGACCGAAGTCGGAGATATACAACTCACCGGACCCGATCTCATTCATGAGACAACAGAGAAGATAGTCAAGATTAAGCAACGACTGCAAGCTGCAAGGGATAGACAGAAGAGCTATGCCGACGTGAGGAGAAAACCTATGGAATTCCAGATTGGAGACAAGGTCATGTTGAAAGTATCTCCCTGGAAGGGAATGGTACGTTTCGGAAAACGTGGAAAACTTAACCCTAGATACATTGGTCCATTCAAAATCCTAGAAAGGATAGGACCAGTGGCTTACAAACTCGAACTACCAGAGGAACTTAGTCGAGTTCACGACACCTTTCACGTATCAAATCTTAAGAAATGTTTGTCAGATGAATCTCTTGTAATTCCTTTGAAAGAGATTCGGCTCGACGACAAACTTGTCTTTACAGAAGAACCCGTGGAGATCATGGACAGAGAGATCAAACAACTAAAACAGAACCGCATTCCCATTGTCAAAGTCCGATGGAACTCTAAACGAGGACCGGAATATACTTGGGAACGCGAAGACCAGATTCGAGCCAAATACCCACACCTATTTTCATAGACACTCCTATCACCTATCTTAGACTAGAATTCCGGGACGGAATTCAGTGTAAGTGGTAGGTACTGTAACCTCTCGTAATTTTCCCTATGAATAGTAAATGCTAATAAATGACTAACGAATTATTACATTATTTAATAACCGTTTCTACCAATGACAATTTTTTTTGCTATACTATTTTAAATCACAACGATACTTGTGATTTCCATTTATCAGGAACGATGGTTAAACACGAACCATGATAGTCTAAAAATCGCGAAGATTACATAAAACAATTAAAATTTAACATTTAACGTGACACGCCTCGTCAATTAACCAAACGTGATCAAATACATTCCCGAGCTCACGAAAATTTTCACAAATACTCAGTAACTATATTGGACCTCGACTCAATACCCAATAAATACCAAATGGGCTGCTAGACTCATTGGGCCTCAGCCCAATAATTCGGCAAACCAAAACATATCAAACGGACCATTATTATTTTTTCTTCTTTTCTTTCCTGTTGGGCCAGCCCACAAAACAAATCCAACCCAACACTATAAAATTCTAACCTATAAACTCGACAAGGACCGAACATTTTGGCTAATTTACGAGCAATCTAGCTTAACGACAACAAAATATTTTTACGTCACTCAATTCTTCACCCAGCTGAGAATCGAATGTGACAAACCATATTTCAAAATTCGATCATTTGCCTAGTTAAAATCCATCCAAGCTTAGCCGATGACCAGCGAATTGATATTTTTCAACTTAACTCAAAATCACATTTCGCCTAGGGAATTACCTTGTTCGACCCACCAACGACTCCACTCGAGCCACAAACAATTCTGGACACGTTCTCTATATTGCCTCGACTCTTAAGAGTCACAAACGAGCCACACGAATGGTCTTAGTCACGTTTTCCATATTACTTGACCCCTTGGATCATACCAACGAACACAACCACAAAGACTAACATTAAAAATCCATTTGTCTCTTCCCCTTTGATCCCTAGCATCGGCTAACACAACCACAAGAAACCATCATTGCCACTCTTGCAATGACTTACTGCCACACTCCATCAAAATGAGAAATAATCACTAGCACACCTTGAAATTCGTTGACCTTTGAATACACCAAACAAGGCCAAGACAAAACTCCATAATTTTATTTTGTTTCCTTTCTTTTGTTTGAACTAGCACAAGGACATTCATGCTACTTACTCATTATGTTCATTTCTATAATATTGCACATGCTAATTTCTAAATCTCCCTATGCATGCATGTATTCGGCTAGACATGCACACCAACACATATCACATGCAAATATTTCTAAGTATTTTCCAAGTTATGAACTCGCCTAGCTTAGCATAAATTGGGAGGTGTTCGAGCCAAGCTAAGAGTCACATTTTACTCGACCCTAAATATTTGAAGTCTAAAGAATCGAGCTACACCATTCTCTTGGCCTAGCTCAGTCTCGACCTTGTGATACGCCCCACCTTTTAAGGTGAAGTAAGCCATTTCCTTACTTTTTCAAATTCTTACATTGGTTTTATTTGCATGTCACGTTCATTTTGTTTCGATATTTCGTAAACTTACTTAATAACACATATGTTTTATTCGACATCCTATATCTTTGCTATGTTATCTATCGAGAACAAAAATCATTCGAATGTTCTATAAATGTACCAAGCATAAAAATCACACGTTTACATGTCACATTGGCCACTTTCGAATTCTATAAAACACTTAGAATAATTTTGAGTTTCAAAACTATTTTCAGAAATGGACTATGTCGCATCACTTTGGGCATGGTTTTTCACAAACTCAACCTACAACACTTAAGTTTTATAGCTCGACCCGATAGTCGAGCTATCAAACTAACGAATCATATATTTCATTCGACCTGGAAAGCTCAACTCGAACCTTGTTAAACCCCAAAGCAAATCGATCGTGAGCCGGCATTTATACAAACTAAATATTAGCGATGGGCTTATAAGCCCACTAAGCTATTTTTAAGCTTATCGTATAAGCTGTGTGTATAAGCTCAATTGTAACATTTTTATAACCCTTAAACAAGCCCATAATCAGGCCCAAACCCCCTCTAAACCCATTGGATCGAAAACCCATAATGGGCCATATATATGGCTCGTTAACAGCCCATAAGCTGAAAAATAAGCTTTTAACAAATTAAGTAGTTTATATAAGTTACAAAAGCTGTTTTAAACTTATTTATGAAATAAAAATAGTGAACTTTGATTTTTATAAAGTTTGGACTTGTTTTGCAAAAATTTGTTAACCGAAGGGCTAAAACTGCCAAGTTTGGAAACTTAGAGTAAAAACTGTCATTTTGACATCTTGTGATGAAAACTGTAAATTTAAGGACTTTTGAGTATAAAATGTAAATATTAAAAGTTTTAGACTTAAAATGTAATAAAAACTTAACCGAGGACTAACGGTGCAAAGATTATGCCGTTAGGGTATAAAATGTAACTTTGTAAAAACCCAAAGGTTATTTTTTATTTTATACTTGTAATAAGATTTTACGAACACAAAACCGAAACAAATATGTTTAGTCTCACAAGTCGACATTTAACGTCACATTTTCTAATAATTATATACGTAGTTATATAACTTATAAATATACATATATATAATCACTTAACGAAATCGTTAAACGTAGAACTTAACTTATCATCAACCAACTTCGATTATCAACGACGATCTCTTTTGTCAACCAATATACTCCGACAAACGAGCACATACCCAAGAGTTATATATATATATATATATATATATATATATATATATATATATATATATATATATATATATATATATATATATATATATAAATTTATTTTCTTAACTACAAACATTTAAACACGCATGTTTTAATGTCACAAATTAATTATCAATCGATAAAACCTTAAACGTTATGATTCGCGATAAACCAAACTTAGACTATCAAACCACTAAAACTTGCCATATACTATATAGGTCGTGTGTTGAAGCCGTTTCCTTTCATCATTTGAGTTACGATACTACCACCACTACTGTACTACTAAGGTGAGTTCATAGCCCACACTTAAACTTTTAAATCTTTTGTGGGGAGATACATGCTACAAACATGAACACAAACTTTTTGTATGCTATGACTGATGTTATTATTGCTTAAGTAGCCATTGCCAGAAGTCCCTCTATCATGAACCTTAATCACTTGCGAGTGAACGTAAATAGTTGTGAATAGATCTATTTGGGACTGACAATCCCCGTTTGGGTCTGCTAGGATGAGCCACCCAAGCGCACTTTATTTAAACATACTTATAGGTTATTGGCAAATACCTATCCCGAGGGCCTATATACTTTACATCATTTTTGATGCCTGTTAAGCGTTGCGTGTCATGAGCTTAATGCAATAACAACTTGATTTTAACTCGTTTAATTGTAATTCGATGCAATTAACACTTATACTTTGTGTTCAACTATTAAACTTAAACCTATGAATATCACTCAACTTTTGTTGACTTTTAGCATGTTATCTCAGGTAACTAAAGGTTGGAACTCAAGGCACGGAGTGGGCACTAAACCCGGCACGGGTTCTAAATAAATGTTTTATCATTCAAGTTTAAATAAACATGTTAAACTATGAAACATCTTTGTATTTCAAATGCTTGTATTTTGAATGATAAACTTAAAACGTCTCTTTTAAGTCATTTTCTATGGTTATGACTACTATCCACTACGTAACACCCAATTAAGTCTTCCACTGTTGATATCCGAAATTGGGGGGTGTTACATTATAGTCGCCTCTACCCTAAGCCTTGTGCTCAATCGATGTTGTTCAATCGAAGTAGTTCAATCAATGTTATACCTTCCGCTTTAAGTACTATGTACATTACTAATTCAACCAACTGATTGCTAGTAGCAATCAACATTTTCCCTCAGAGTTGTACTCTGAACTTGCTAAACTCTCCATTTGGCAGAGAGATTCCGCGCCCAACAGAAATCTTGAGACCTTAAGGAGTAACCTGAACCGTGTTCCTTGGGACAATCACCTAATTCTCCTCTAGTCCCTCGGGAATACAGTTATTTTTGCTAACCTCTTATAGGATAATAAACTGTTTTGCCATTAATTTACAAACTGCCTTTGATTTTTCTACCGACCATTTGCAGTCATCCTACAAAATGTTTTACTGCTATTTCATGAAAATCAAAATTTTGATCTTACTACCATTTTATAAATGGCGAACTGCTTTCCTGTTACCCCGTAAACTGTTCTACAAATCGTTTAGTAAAATAATTTCATAAAACGTTTTGCTACCTTTCTACGATGTTATGAATCAAACTGAAAATCAAAGTTTTGACTTTGCTACAATTTTATAAATGATGAATTGTTTTTCTATTATCCTATAAGGCGTTTCACAAATCGTTTCACAAATCATTTTGTAAGACGATTTGCTATTTTTGCTACTATATCAGAAGCTAGACCTCAGGAGCGAATCCCGCACCTCTACCTGAGTAATTGAGTGTGGCAATGGTTGGGATAGACACCTCCAGTCGGCCAAATTCTCTCAAAACGATACTTACGACTCCAATATTTCAACGGCACTGTGTGAGGTGCTTTGTGGTCGATCGCCGACTTGATGGGTAGCAGTTGGGGATACCCAACTTACTGACCCTGAACTTGTTCATGAGTCTACCGGAAAAAATCGTTCAAATCAGAACCGAGTTGCTAGCTGCTCATGAATCGTCAGAAGATGACCGGATCTAAACACACACGTTGTGTTGGGGATACTTTGAGTGTATACTTGATAGCACGCGGAATTTACTACCAAGTACTTAGAAGAATATGAGTTTGTGTTTGGTGATTGATTAAGTAAAACAATAAGAACAACGATATCAACCAAACTATCACTTCAATATATCGAACGATTACAATATGAACGTGAAGGATATTAGATCTTAGATGTATTCGATCTGAATGATATATGAAAACCTAATCTAAGGATCTCCTTTTATAATGTAAAGAGTCCTGTACACGTTAAACATCTAACCGAATCATTCTATACAAATAAGATATATACTATATCTTTTCTATATTTATCTTCACACGGTTTCACCTTGATCTCTTAAGCAGTTCTAACTGTTCTTCCTTCAGCAGTCCAAACTGCTCTTCATCAGCAGTCCTAACTGTTCTTCAACCATACTAACTGCTTAAGTTTAATTCCCAACAATCCTCCCCTAAACTTATGATTTCGATGCAAATCAATAAGTTTCTTGAATTAAACATTTGATTACGTTGATGGGGTGGATTCTTTCAAACACTTGACTTAAATCACGAAACACTTTGGGAATTATCTTCACTTATCATATTCTTTTGGTCAACTCCTTAAGAATTACCAAAATTAATTTAATTCAATCATGGAATTAATTCCTTATACCAACCCAAGAGTTAATTCTTCATATCAACCACGCATTGAATGTCATTAAACCTTCATTAACTCTATAAAGACTCACATATCCACACAAAATCTTCTTCAACACAAATCTTTAACTCTTCAATCACAATGAATTCTTCTCCACCAAACATCATAGAGATCTCATCTGACTCTTCTTCAGACTCTGAAGATTCAGGTTGGAACAACTATTTTCCACCAAATTATTCTTCAACTTCAAGAGTTAATCTTTCAAAGAAAAAGTCTAAAATATCCTCATTTGAAGAACCTTCCTCCGATGAACTTCCTCCTTATGTGGATGATTCATCCTCCTCATCTGAATCGTCTGACGATGATGAACTTCGAAAACTATCAGACTTACTAACCAAAGAATTTGAAAAAGCAGCATCATCAGTGAAGATCCCTGTTCCAAAGAAGAAGCCTGAGAAGAAGCAAGTTCCATCTCCAAGTCAAAAGCAAATTCCATCTCCAAGAATAGTAATACTGGCACTTCCCAGCAAAAAGGTGTTTGAACTCATGGGTAGCAGAGGAGCCCGCAGCAAGACCATGCCGGATATCATTGGAAAAGGAAAAGGAAAGCTTGAGTAGTTGTGGTGACTTTTGTGTTGTGTAGGATGTTTTGTTGGTAGTTGGTTGTTTTTGTTGGTTTTTCCTGTATGAAGCTTTGTAATGAATCCACCTCTATAATGAATAGACTTTAAGCACTTCTTTATAATTCATCTCTGACTTCTTAATTCCTCCCCTGAATTTCATAATCAGCAATCATCTTTAACATCAACTAGAACAAACTTTAATTCCTCCCCTGTTTGGAAGAATCCTCACCATCAAATGAACTAGAACATAAGTGATCCAAGCTCAGCATCCAATAAGACCATTTGTACAAGTTACCATCAATTCAGTTGTTGTAGTTTCAAACTGCTCTCAACACTTCCAGATGTATTACCTTCTGAGAGAGGTGTATCACAGAGCATAAACTCAGTAGGAACTAAGTTTTTAACAATCAGTACAAACTGGTAAAGCCAGCAGTTCAGACTGTTTACCCCAGCAGTACTAACTGTTAGCAAAAAGTTTTCAGAGATAAAATCAAATTTTGAATTTTAATTTGTGGATTCGAAAACAATTTTGTCCACTTATAGTTTTTAGCAAACTATCAGCTATGAACGGATTTGACTTGTCTTTACCAATAGCCGTTTGCTATGGACTAGCCAACTCTTCACACTTAGATTTGGTGAGTTGATAACCAACTAGTTTTTGGTAAACTGTCAACCATAAACGGATTTGAGTAGTCTTTACCAGAAACCGTTTAATCTGGACTAGTTGATTCTTATGTTGATTAGACATGGTGAATCAATTACCATTTGTTGTGTGACAAGCATTCACACTTGACAATCCAAACCACCATACTTTGTAAAGCACAATTCAAAGCAAAAAGCTTTTCTTAACCTGAAATGTTAGTCCAAAACCAAAGAAAACACAATACACAATATTCTCTTTTAACAGTTATTCCATTTGACAAACAAATTCACAAGCAGTACTAAAAATATTCAAGTAGTCTCAACTATACAAATAGCACAATTAACAGTACAAATTCCAAAAACATTTAGACATTTAATCTTTTGAAGGATTAAGCATTCCAATACCTGTTACCAAGTACTGAAATCTGCTTACATCAAAACCTTTTGTTAAGAGATCAGCAAATTTGTTATCAGTGTGTATTTTAACAACTTGTATTAACTTCTTTTCAGCACAGTCTCTTATAAAATGATGTCTAATTTCAATATGTTTAGTTTTTGAATGTTGAACTGGATTCTTAATGATACACATTGTACTGTTATTGTCTATATGTATAATTGTGTTTAAGAAATAGTACCCATAATCAAGCATCTGGCTTTGAATCCATAGAACTTGAGCACAACAACTTGCAGCTGCCACATATTCTGCTTCAGTAGTAGATATAGCCACCATAGTCTGCTTCTTACACTGCCAAGAGATTAATCTTCGACCTAAGAATTGACAACCACTTGTTGTAGACTTTCTGTCCATGCTAGCACCAGCATAATCAGAATCAGAGAATGCAACAAGATCAAATGTAGACTCTTTAGGATACCATAGCCCCAAGTTAGGCTGTCCTTTAAGGTATCTAAAGATCCTTTTTACTACTGTGAGATGAGACACCTTAGGAGTTACTTGGAATCTTGCACAGGCACACACAGCAAACATAATATCAGGCCTAGATGAGGTAAGATACATCAGAGACCCAATCATAGATCTATACATGTGCACATCCACATCTTCACCACTGTGATCCTTTAATAACAAATGTGTCTCCTTGTCAATTGGTGTGCTAGCAACCTTGGCATCTGTGAATTGAAATTTCCTTAAAATTTCACCAACATATTTATCCTGAGAGATAAATATACCATCTGACTTTTGCTGTACTTGAAGACCTAGAAAGAAGGTAAGCTCTCCCATAGAACTCATCTGAAATTGGTCTTTCATCAGCTTTTCAAACTCCTTACACATCTGTTTCTTTGTAGAACCAAAAATGATGTCATCTACATAAACTTGAACCAGTAGAATATCACCCTTTTCCTTTTTAATAAAAAGAGTTTGATCAATTTTCCCTCAATGAAACCCATTTTTCAGAAGATATTTAGCAAGAGTTTCATACCAAGCTCTTGGAGCCTGATGCAATCCATAAAGAGCTTTCACCACCTTATAAACCTTGTCAGGATGCTCTTGGTCTATAAAACCTGGAGGTTGTGAAACATAAACCTCTTCATCAATAGTACCATACAGAAATGCACTTTTCACATCCATTTGATAGACCATAAACTCCATAAATGAAGCATAAGCAAGAAATAATCTTATTGCTTCAATCCTGGCAACTGGAGCAAAAACTTCCTCATAATCTATACCCTCCTCCTGAGTATAGCCTTGAGCAACCAATCTTGCTTTGTTCTTTATCACAATGCCCCTCTCATCCTTCTTGTTCCTGAATACCCACTTTGTACCAATCACTCTCATTCCCTTTGGTAGATCAACCAGAACCCAAACATTTTGAATCTTGAATTGAAGTAGCTCTTCTTGCATAGCTTCAACCCAACTTGATGATTCTAAAGCCTTTAACACATTCTTGGGTTCAACCTGAGATAGAAAGCATACAAACATACACTCATTCTCATCTTCATGATGTTTCTCTTCATAAACCACACTGAGAAATCCATGATGATCTGGGTCTTGTATTTGCGTTCTGGTCTTGACTCCAGATTGTACATCTCCTATGATATTGGTAAGTGGATGATTCCTATGTACAATAGTATGGGGAGTAGAAGGAACTGCATAGCTAGTAGGCATGTTTTGCAGACCGTCTCCAAAGAAATCAAACTCATCAGCTTGAGAAGCAGTATCAACTGATGAATCAAGATGAGGTTGACTTGGTCCAGCAGTATCAATATTTTGCTCAGCAGTTGGAACTTGAAGTTGAGCAGTACTAACTCCATTGGAACTGCTCATTGGAATTTTAGCTTCTTTACCATTCTGACCACTTGTTTCAGCAGCATCTTTCTCTTTGTCTACACCACTTGATGAAAGAATATCATCTTTCTTTGTAGAAGACTCATTCACAGGACTTTCTTCCATGACAGGTATGAAAATGCAATCATCATCTTCCTCCTCTGAACCTGCATCATTATTAGTATTTGTACCTGTAACAGGCACATAATTCATGGAATCTGAAAGACTGTCAATATCAAAGATCCAATCTGGACCTACACTTGCAACATTTGGTTTATTCTCCAAAAATTCTATGTGCAGATTTTCTTCTACCTGCTTGGTGCTTGTATTGTACACCCTAAAAGCCTTACTGTGCAGAGAATAACCAACAAAGAAACCTTCCTCAGATTTCCCATCAAACTTTCCTAGTTGGTCTTTGGTATTAAGGATAGTAACATGACAACCAAAAGGTCTCATGAAGCTTAAAGCAGGGGTTCTACCTCTAAGAAGCTCATAAGCAGTCTTATTGTGAGGTTGTACAACTAAAACCCTATTCAATACATAGCAAGCTGTGCTAACTGCTTCAGCCCAAAATGAAACTGGTAGCTTAGAGTCAGCTAACATTGTCCTAGCAGCCTCTATAAGAGTCCTATTCTTCCTCTCAGCTACACCATTTTGCTGTGGGGTTCTAGCTACACTAAACTCCCTCTTAATACCTTTTTCTCTGCAAAAGTCATCCTTTACTCTATTCTTAAATTCAGTCCCATTGTCACATCTGATTATTTTAACCTTCTTATCAGCTAGGTTTTCTACTTCAACAATAAGGGTCTTAAGTATTTCACTTGTCTCATCCTTAGTTTTCATAAAGAATACCCAAGAAAACCTACTATAATCGTCAGTGACAACAAGGCAGTATCTCTTAAAATTCAAGCTATTCACAGAGGTAGGACCACACAAGTCCATATGCAACATATATAAAGCTTGAGAAATAGAGTTCTGGGTCTTTGGCTTACATGAGGCTCTGTGTTGCTTACCCTTAAGGCAAGAAACACAAGTTTGGTCATTGAGAAAAGTTTTGTTTGGTAAACCTCTTACCAATCCATGTTTAGCAATATTGTTAATGGTTTTAAAATTAACATGACCAAGCCTCCTGTGCCACAACATTGATTCTTCCAATGTGGCTTTTGCAACAAGAAAAGTAAGTCCAACCTTAGGAACTAGTTTATTCATCTCAACACTGTATGTATTATCCTTTCTGGGGATTTTAAGCAATACTTGACTTTCATCAGGTAGCTTGAAATCAGGAGAAAGTATAAGACAATCAGTATCAGTAAATAAAACTTTGTTCTGTTTATCACAAATTTGTGATACACTGAAAAGATTGTATTTAAGTTCTGGTACATAATACACATTTTCAAAATCAAGGTTACCAGTTTTAATTACCCCTTTACCAGTAATTCTTCCTCCAACACCACCACCAAAGACAACTGGTCCTCCATCTAGAGCAATAAAGTCTGAAAGATATGACATGTTGCCTGTCATGTGCCTTGAACATCCACTGTCTGAATATCCTCTATCTTCTTTGCCATTTGAGGGATGTTCCTGCACACAAAATAAAGGTGTTAGTTTCTTTTGGGGATCCAAACCATCACTGATTTGGATCTGCCTTATGCATCAAGATGAGAAAACTTGTTTGAGGTCTTTGACTGTGAAGGATTATGCAAACACTTGGGATGTTAATCTTAATAATGTGTTTGGGATATTTAGGAATGAATGTGCTTTAGTACGCGGAATTTACTATAACACACTTAAAGGAACAAAAGGTGGTAAACATGCAAACGTGAGTTATAATGAACAATGAACACAACTTGAATAACACAAAACGATTCAATATTATTGATGAGATAATACGGATGATCTAACTATCACCAGGATTACAAAAGTAACCTTGAATCTTTGATTGTAAAAGGATTTGTGAATCAGTAACTAAGTTACTAGAGAGTTTGTTCTGTTTTTGGATATTGCTAAGTATTTAGTTGAAGTGATCACTTCTAAGGTGGTGACTAAGGGATCCTTTTATAGGATAAGTACCCCTTATTACAAGTTGTCAAGTTGCACAATATAATAAGATACTTGGACTTTCTAACCTACTAATTACAACTTTCAATGTAAACTACTCAGTATTATCTTCTGCACAACATAGAAGACTGAACTACTTCTACTTAACGTGTTACATTGTACAAAGACTAATAATACAACTAAATATCTACAAATAAATATCTATTAACTTGACCTTCAACTTGGCAGGACCTTCTTTAACTAGCAGTACCTCTCACCCAGAAGGTACTGTTAGTACATCTTCAACTTCTTCAAAATTAACTAGCAGGCTTAATACTTCATCTAGCAGGCTCTTTGACTTGAACATTTTATTCCCAACAATCCTCCCCTAAACTTGTTATTACCTTTAAAATACACAAGTTTCTTATGAATAAAATCCATACCTTGAGGATCTGAGGGAACTCTTCCAAAAACTTTACTCTCTATTCTTCCTTTTTCTTTCACATTGCTCAAAAATGCTCATCAGCAAACTTTGAACAACTTCTGACTTTTCTTCATCTTTATCACATCTTAACCTCTTGGAAATCATGGTTGTAAGAACTTCATAGCTCAGAGGATACTCTTTTTCAGCCAACATAAAGAGCTCAATCCCACTTTGTGTAAAAAGATGATGAATACTGCTAAGACTTAGGAATTCCCATGTGGTTGTAGGATCATGATATGGAAACTTCCAATGAACATCTTTTGGATTAGGATCATACATCCTATTGAACTCTACCCAAAGTTCTTGTTCCTTAACATCAGTGTTAGAATTTGTGTCTAGCCTGATTTGAACTAGATTCCACAATTCTTCTAAGTCAGCTCTATCACATGCCCTAATCAGATTTTCAAATTTTTTGAAGATAGCAGTTTGACCCCCAACCCTGGTTATTTTCCATGACTTTCCTGATCTATCATGGTGAATCTCCCAATCAATAATAGGGTGTCTAGACCTAATTGGATCAGCATGTATAATTGTTGGTAAAGCAATTAACATTTTACTTACTTGCTTTGGATCCAATTCTGCTTCTTGTTTGTTTTGAGCATCTTTCTTTTTCATTGAAGGCTTTGCATCAGATGGGATCTTGTAGTAACAAGTCTTGTAGGCATTCAGATAAAGGAAATGAATTTCTTCAGGAGTTTTCTTCTTCAGTTGAGATTCAGTCCAATTGGCTTGATTTCTTAGAAACTTCTTCATGAAATTCACTTGATCTTTTGGAGATGAGCCCACCTTAAAACCTTTCTTCTGACTTTCCAGAATCTTTTGAAAAATATCATCCAGAGCTGCTTCTCTATATTTTTTGTTGATAAAAGTTTCAAGCTCTGCTGTTTTCTCTTCAGTGTTAAGATTCTTGTCATCCATAATTATGGCAGCCTGACCTCTCACAATTGGATCATTTGCAATAATCCATTGCATCTGTGCATCAAATGTTTCCTGAGCAGCTTGAGAGTCAAGAAGAGTTTGAGCAGCATCTTTTTGCTCTTGCATTTCTGCAAGCAGTCTTGAAGCTTCTAATGCTTTTTGCATTTCTTCTTCATGAAGCCTTTTGGAGACTTCCTCATCTAAAGCCATCTGCACTTGCTCTGTTTTCTTCAACCTTTTGGGCTTAGGTTCATCTTCAACCATAATTTTCTTGCCCTTATCTTTTGGTGTAGGTTCTTGAGATGGAGCAGCAGATTGTTCATCATCAACATATACCTTTCCTTGAACAAACAACCTCCCCTGAGGCTGTGATTCCCTCTTTCTTTTGTACACATGATCAGCAGTACCTTTATAGTCCATAGCCAACAGCCTCTTAATCCTAGCAGGCTCTTTTGAACTAGCAGGCTCTTGCTCTGCACTAGCAGGCTCTTCATCATATACCTGAGTTCCTTCATGAAAATGAAATTGAGCCTCCTCTTCAGCTTCTGAACTACCCATCCTCCCCTTTTTGGAAGAGTGACCCAAACTTTCAGCATCTGATCTTGAAGAACTAGATAAAACCATCTTGGAAGATCTTTTACCCTTGAGCATCTTCACTTCATTCTCCAATTTCTTAACCCTCTTAACTAACTTGATGTTGATCTCAGAAAATTTTGTGTTCTGACTTTTAAGAGCATTTTCCAAGAGCTGCACCTTTTCCTTGAGTTCTTTCACTGTCTGAGAATCCAGACTTTGATGTGGAGGTGATTGGGATGGTGATACATGATGTGATGGTGATGGAGGTGTTACCGATGGTACTGGTGATGGGATAGGTGATGAAAGATAAGTTGGTGATATGTAACCAGGTGAAGAACTTGATGATGGTGATTCAGATGATGGTGTTGGTTCTTCAGCATGTTGTGGTAACATTTCATCAAAAAGTGGTATTTCTTCCCCATTGAAACCAATTTTCATGTTTGAAAACACCTTGTGTGAAAGTTTTGGTGTTTCATAAAGTGAGTGTGGGGGAAGTAACAAATGTTTTGATTTTGTGATGATGCATTGAATAAATCTGGGATACATCAAAAACTTTGTTTGGCTATCGACATTTTTAACCAATCCTTCAAAAATATGTTTGGAAAAATTGAATTTTCTGTTTGTTGCCAAGCAAATGAGAGCTGTAGCCATGTTACCACTAAACTGCTCCCATGAGGTTTTCTTTTGGCTTAAACAATGAAGGATTGTATGGATCAAAAATCTCCATTGTGGGGTAAAATGCTTTTTAATAAAAGTAAGTTTTGTAGAATCAACATTATACCCCATTCTTTCCAAATTTTCAAAAATTTCAGTATCAGGCAATTGACTAATACCATCTGAATCATCCAAATGAAGATGTCTTCTAATGGATGACTCAGTAAGAGTCAAGGTTTTGCCATCCACTTTGGCTTTTATCCTTTGGTCCCCATTTTCAAAAGTTTCAACTTTTGCCGTTTTCCAAAATTGTAAGATTTGAGATTCATAAATAGTGGGATTTACAAGTAAAGCAAACCTGATGTAAGAATCATTTAGAAAGTCCACTATTTGATGAAAAGATTCGTTATCCACAGACTTTTCCAAAAATGCTAACTGGTTGTGACGTTTAACGAAGTTTAGATTAGCCATGGTGAAAGTTAATGAAAAACTTGATTAGGATGGTGGGATTTGATGGTGGTACTGGTAGAAGATGAAAGGTGAGAGTTAATTGTGATAAGGACTGATGAAAGATATTATGAGAGATTTACTTTTAACCGACAATAAGAAAATTTATAATAAGTAAATGAAGAGGCGGTTAAAAAGATCTTTTATATGAGAAATATAATATAATATAACATCAGTAATTTACAGAATTACCCCAACGGCTAATTGTAACTACCAGGCCTAACGGCTAGAATTTTATCTGACAGACTCAACGGTTATCTAGCAGTACCATTTTACTCTACCAGTACCAAAATTTGAACTACCAGTACCTTTGAAAGAAAATTTTACTTGGCAGTCTCTTTGAAATTTTAGCAAAAATCCCTTATAGTTTTTAGCAAACTATCAGCTATCAACGGATTTGATTTGTCTTTACCAAAAGCCGTTTGCTTATGGACTAGTCAACTATTTACTGTAAAGTATGGTTAGTTAAATACCATATAGTTTTTGGTAAACTATCAACCATCAACGGATTTGATGTGTCTTTACCAAAAGCTGTTTGCTTATGGACTAGCCAGCTCTTAAGTTTGTAAAACTTGGTGAACTGAATATCAATTCCATATTGACCTAAAGATGGTGCAATTTCCTTGGATGGAGGAATTGTAAGAGGCAATGATGCTGTGTATCTTGGATGCTTGGTTCAACAATTGAAATCATCTATCAGCATGCCTTTGCATTAAAACTTTCCTTAGTTTGATCTAGATAGAACTTTCTCCTTTAGGAATGCTATGAAATCCATTTTCTAATAAATAGAAAGCCAATGTTTCATACCATGCCCTAGGAGCTTGGTGTAGACCATAAAGAGCTTTGGTAACCCTATACACCTTGTCTGGATACTCTGCATCAATGAAGCCTGGAGGTTGAGAAACATACACTTCTTCTCTAATAGTACCATATAAGAAGGCACTCTTAACATCCATTTGATAAACAGTGAAGCCTATGAAAGAAGCATAGGCCAAGAATAGCCTAATTGCTTCAAGTCTTGCAACTAGAGCAAAAACCTCTTCATAATCTACCCCTTCTTCTTGAGTATATCCTTGGGCCACCAATCTTGCTTTGTTTCTGATCACAATTCCCCTTTCATCTTTCTTATTTCTGAACACCCATTTGGTTCCAATTGCCTAGTGACCTTTGGGCAAATCAACCAGTTTCTAAACCTTCTGAAGCTTGAATTGAAGAAGCTCTTCTTGCATTGCTTCAACCCAACTTGGATCATCTAAGGCTTTGTTAATGTTTTTGGGTTCAGCCTGTGAGAGAAAACATGAAAACAGGCATATGTTGGCAACTTCATGATTCTTTTCTTCATAGATAGATGAGATAAACCCTTCTTGGTCTGAAGTCAAGACTTGAGTTCTTGTTCTAACACCAGAATCAATGCTACCAATCACATTATCAATGGAGTGATCTTTGAGAATTCTTGTGTTGTGTGTTGTAGGAACTTCATAGGTAAGTGGAAGATTGCCAATCCCCACTTCTTCTGGTAAGGAATCATCTGATTGAACATTTAATGGTTCAGCAGTACCAACTTGTGAACTGGCAGTGCCATATGGTGAACTAGCAGTACCATTTTCATTTGCACTACTTTCTTGATTCTCTTGACCCTGATTTCCATGATCATCTTCAACACCTTCATTTGTTGTATTTGAAGGTTCTTCATGACTTGAAGATAAATCTAATCCTTTCCAAATTGGCATCAAGATGTAATCTTGATCTTCAGCTGTTTCAACATTGTCTTCAAAACCTGCATTATCATTAGTATTTGTACCTGCAACAGGCACATAATTCATAGATTCTGAAAGCCTATCAATGTCAAACATCCAATCTGGCCCAATGCCTTTAACATTTGCTAGTTTCTCTTGAAACTCTATGTGCAGATTTTCTTCCACTAGCCTAGTGCAACTATTATACACCCTATAGGCCTTACTTTGCAAAGAATACCCTGTCATGTAGCCTTCATCAGCTTTTCATTCAAACTTTCCTAGACGATCTTTGGTATTGAGAATAGTGACATGACATCCAAAAGGTCTCATAAAACTTAAAGATGGTGTTCTACCAAAGAAAAGTTCATAAGGAGTCTTTTTATGAGGTTTAATCACAAGAACCCTGTTCTGCACATAACAAGCAGTACCTACTGCTTCAGCCCAAAATGAAATAGGCAACTTAGAGTCTACTAACATTGTTCTAGCAGCCTCTATTAGTGTTCTATTTTTCCTTTCTGCTACTCCATTTTGCTGTGGGGTTCTAGCTACACTAAATTCTCTTTTTATTCCTTTTTCTTTGCAAAATTCATCCATAACCCTATTCTTAAATTCTGTCCCATTGTCACATCTAATTACTTTCACTTTCTTATCAGCTTGGTTTTCTACCTCAGTTATATAAGATTTAAGGATCTCACTAGTTTCATGCTTAGATCTTAAAAAGAAAACCCAAGAAAATCTGTTGTAATCATCAGTAACTACAAGACAATATTTTTTACCATTCAAGCTACTCACATTAGTTGGACCAAAAAGGTCCATATGAAGCATATACCAAGCTTGAGAAATTGAGTTATGGGTCTTGGGCTTACAAGAAGCTCTATGTTGTTTGCCTTTTTGACAATCAACACAGGTTTGGTCATTTTGAAAAATCTTTTTGGGTAAACCTCTAACCAAATCATATTTTGCAATTGTATTGATTGCTTTAAAGTTTATATGACCAAGCCTTCTATGCCAAAGCATAGATTCATCCAATGAGGCTTTTGCTACTAGACAAGTTAAACTCTCCTTAGGATCAATGTTCTTTAAATCAACACTGTACATATTGTTCCTTTTTGGGATTTTAAGAAGAATCTGA
The DNA here is from genome assembly GCA_021014915.2 of Artemisia tridentata subsp. tridentata. Classification (NCBI taxonomy): domain Eukaryota; kingdom Viridiplantae; phylum Streptophyta; class Magnoliopsida; order Asterales; family Asteraceae; genus Artemisia; species Artemisia tridentata. The sequence continues at coordinate 52,172,277 of CP139506.1, forward strand.
CTTTCATCAGGAATTTTAAAATTAGAAGAAAGAACCATACATTCATTGTCAGTAAAGAGAACATTGTTCTTTTTGTCACACATTTGTGAGACACTGAGGAGATTAAACTGAAGCTCTTTCACAAAGTACACATTTTCAAAATCTAATTTACTGGTTTTGATTGTACCTTTACCAGTAATCTTTCCTTTGATTCCTCCCCCAAAGGTAACATATCCTCCATCAAATGATTTGAAGTCTGTGAGGTAAGACATGTTGCCTGTCATGTGCCTTGAACATCCACTATCTACATATCCTTGATCAGCAATATCATTTGAATGTTCCTGCACATATATAAACATATTAGTTTCCTTGGGGTACCCAAGCCATGACTGACTTGGGTTTGCCTCGTGCATCAATGAAATCAAACCTCTTTAGGACTGTTGATGCACCCTTTGATTGGAGTGGTCTCCATATCCAATATGCTGAGGACTTAACAGCATTTTCCCTTTTAACCCATTTTGTGGTTTTTGGTCTGACAGTACTAATTTTGGCAGTACCATTTGGTCTAGCAGGACCTTTTGGTTTTGATCTCCAATCTTGTGTTTTAACCACAGATATCTTTTCAATGGGACTTTTCACAACTCTTGGTGCATGTTTGAAAGTATTTCTTGCACCCTTAGTAGTTGGTTTTGAGTTAACAGGCTCATTTTGTCTAACAGTATGATTAACTTTTGATGTGTTAGACTTCACAAAACTTTTTCTGGGGTTTGTTCCATTTGTTTTAGACCTTGATGTACTCCCAGAAACCCAATTGTTACAATAAGCATGAGTATGATTAAAACTACCACAGTAATAGCAGGCCTTATTGTACATAACAAAATCATCACCAAGTTGGTGTGACTTAAGATTGTTCCAATTTCTCTGGCTACCTCTAGGTTTGCTATTACACTTAGCACAACATTCAACTGTTTTCAGAACAGTTTTAGCCTTAGTCTTAATCTCTACTCTTTTAGGACTGATTTGTCCTATTTTGTTTCCTTTGTTTGAAACAGTCTCTTCTTCATCATCATCAGATGTCCAATCTTCAATAATTAGAACATCTGATCTCTTATCAGTGAGCACCTTTTTGTTAGAGAGTGAAGCAACACTAGCACTCTCAAAAGGTTCACTTTTATCTACAGGTTTCTCTAGTGGTTTATTGGTGAATTCATGTAAACCTGATTCTGCAAGATCTAATCCTGGGGGACATGGGATTCCTCTGTAAGGAGGTGGACAAGTCTTGTATCCAATCCCAAATTTGATTCTCTTGTTCATTTGATTTTCAACTATGCTTCTAGTACAGTCAGAAGCAGTTTCTAATGTGGTAACAGTCAGTTGAATATTATCCTTTGCCAATTTTACTTTAGCAAACTCAGTTCTTAACAGGTTTATTTCAGCATCTTTCAAAAATATTTCCCTATTAAGAATGGCTTTTGTGTCAGAAAAAGTGAGTTCATTTTCCCTAAAATGGATTATCTGCTTTTCAAGTTTGGCCATACCACACTTATGATTAACTAGGTCTTGATGAGTGTTTCTTTGTTCTACTTTCAATTCATCATAAAGTTTTCTAAAAGTTTGTAATTCTTCAAAAACTTCACAAGTATTAGAACATTTAGTAATTTGTACCTCAGGAGTGGAGAAAGCCATTAAAGCCAATTCATCTGAAGTTGACTCCTCTTCACCCATAAAGCTCCAATCAAAACCCAGCCCATCAATAGCTACCATAGCTTTAGGCTCAGTGATTTCCACAGCCTTGCTCTTGCTCTCAAAGCTTCCTTTCTTCTCAAAGCTTCCCTTGTTCTTGTTCTCAAAACCTCTTCCCTTATCATCCTGCTTCTTTGGTCTTCTACACTCTCTTGAGTAGTGACCCTTCATGTGGCAGTTGTAGCACTCCACTTTAGACTTGTCATACCCAGCAGGCTCATTACCATCTATGATAATCTTCTTTCCAGTCCTCATCAGTAATTTCTTAGCCCTTATGCTAAGAAGTGAAAGTTGCCACTTTATGTCCATTTCCTCAAGATCATCATCATTGATCTCTTGAATGTCTTCAAAAGTCAATATGGAACCATTATGTTGTGATGTCAGGAAAGCACAACCAATTGTTTCATCTAGAATGGTTTTGGTACTGCTAGAAGTATTGGCAGTACCAAAATTTGTGTTGGCAGTACCTTCTTCACCACCATCTTTTTCTTCATCTACTATCCTTGAGGTGCTGGGAGATGACACAAAGGCCATATTTCCTGAGCTTGAACTAGTAGACTTCTTCACTTCATGCTCTACTATCTTGAAGTTGTTGTAAAGATCATTAAGACTCATTTGATCAATATCTGGTTTTTTTTTCCAGACAATGGCATGCATGGCCCATTCAGTGGGTAAACTCCTAAGGAATTTGGAGTTTAAGTCTTCTTGAGATATCAGCACTTCATGAATGGCTAACTGACTTGAAAGCTTTTGTAGTCTATTGAACATGCTGTCCAAGGAATCATTTGTTGTGGCTGCAAAGTTTTCAAACTGATGTTTGAGGAGTGTTTTCTGAGTTTTTTTGGTGGCATCATTTCCACCAAATCTAGCCACAATAGCTTGAAAAAGGGTTTTAGCACATTTGTATTTGTTGAAGATCAAAAGCTGGTCATTTGGAATAGTCATGAGAAGCATACTCCTGGCTTTAAGATCATTTCTCTTTTGAATTCTTTCTTCTAAAGTTGTTGGGTTCAATTGCATATTTGTTACTATTGCATCGTTCACTGTGGAGGTGGTGATTGTAGGTTTGAATGAGTTTCCTTGTTCAATAATCTCCCAAAGTGCATAGTCTTGCACTTGGAAGTATTGTTCTACCCTCAGTCTCCACATATCAAACTCATTCTATTTGAGTAATGGAAGTTTTGCAGCCACATTGGTTTGAATGTGTTCAACGTCCATCGTTCTTTTAAATCATAAATATCAGCCTAGCTTTGATACCACTTGTGAAGGATTATGCAAACACTTGGGATGTTAATCTTAATAATGTGTTTGGGATATTTAGGAATGAATGTGCTTTAGTACGTGGAATTTACTATAACACACTTACAGGAACAAAAGGTGGTAAACATGCAAACGTGAGTTATAATGAACAATGAACACAACTTGAATAACACAAAACGATTCAATATTATTGATGAGATAATACGGATGATCTAACTATCACCAGGATTACAAAAGTAACCTTGAATCTTTGATTGTAAAAGGATTTGTGAATCAGTAACTAAGTTACTAGAGAGTTTGTTCTGTTTTTGGATATTACTAAGTATTTAGTTGAAGTGATCACTTCTAAGGTGGTGACTAAGGGATCCTTTTATAGGATAAGGACCCCTTATTACAAGTTGTCAAGTTGCACAATATAATAAGATACTTGGACTTTCTAACCTACTAATTACAACTTTCAATGTAAACTACTCAGTATTATCTTCTGCACAACATAGAAGACTGAACTACTTCTACTTAACGTGTTACATTGTACAAAGACTAATAATACAACTAAATATCTACAAATAAATATCTATTAACTTGACCTTCAACTTGGCAGGACCTTCTTTAACTAGCAGTACCTTCTCACCCAGAAGGTACTGTTAGTACATCTTCAACTTCTTCAAAATCAACTAGCAGGCTTAATACTTCATCTAGCAGGCTCTTTGACTTGAACATTTTATTCCCAACATTGATGCACCATTGGGTTTGGTAAGACGTTTATCCCAATGTGCTGAGGCCTTGACAGCATTGCCCCCTTTTCCCTTAACATTTAAGTGCCTAGCAGTTGGATTTGCTGGTCTAGCAGTTGGAACTGCTGACCTAGCAGTTGGAACTGCTTGTTTGACCTTAGGCACCCACTTCTGATTAGTCATTGCTGTTTTCTGATAAAAATGCCTTTTAACTGTTTGTGCATGATTTGAAAATTGTTTTGCACTTGAAACAGTTTGCTTGTTATAAAACCACTTATTTTGACTAGCAGTTAAAACTGTTTTGATGCCAGTCTTTAACATAACAGCTTTAGGTGACATCTTATGATTTGCATTAGGGTTTGTCAATCTAGTTGGACCATTTTGAGTTACCCTAGCATTGTTATTCCTGTTCACCCTTGCATTCCCAGTAACCCTCTTTTTCCATGGGTTAGAATCACAATAAGCAGCCATATGCTCAAAACTTCCACAAACAAAACATACTTTTCTAATCATAGCAAACTTATCATTCATATTCTTAGATTTTGAGTGATTCCAGTTCCTATGACTACTCTCAGAACTTGATGATCTGTTCCTAGTCCTATACATCTCAGCATATCTAACATTTTTCCTAACTGGTTTTATGTTTTCAGTCTTAACCACTTTAGGAGCATGTTTAACTTCTACCTTAACAACATTAGGTTTTTCTTTAACCTCTACATTCTCATCATCAGATGTCCATTCCTCAATAGTTGGTGCATCTGAGTTTCTATCAGAGGACATCTTTTCCTCAGAAAGAGATTTATCACTAGCACTCACAAAAGAATCTTCTGCCTTAACAAATTTAACAGGATTCTCACTAACCTTAACACCATATCCAGGAAAATCCATATCCTTAAACTCTTCTAAACCTGTGTGAGCTAAATTGATTCCTGGTGGAGCAAACATTCCTCTAAAGGGGGGTGCAACTGACTTATAACCTAAACCAGATTTAGCTTTGTTAAGTATTTGACTCTCTACAATCTTCTTAACTCCATCTGAAGTATATTCAAGAGTGTCTACACTTAACTGGATGTTTTCTTTCTCCTTTTTAAGCTTCTCTAGTTCATATACAAGTCCACTCATTTTATTATCTTTTATTTGCAATTCCCTCTTTAAAAGACCTATCTCATCAGTAAAGTTTGACTCATTCTGTTTATAAAACACAATTTGTTCTTCCAAAACAGCTAATCCTCTTTTATGATTTGACAGACTAAAACTTATTTGATTAAATTCAACTCTAAGATCATCATACTGTTTCTTAATATTTTCATAATCTTTTAAAGCATGACAAGAGTTTGAACATTTTTCAGGTTTATATACCTCAGTGTCTGAGAAAGCCATCAAACCCAAGTTAGCTGGTTCTTCTTCTTCCTCCATGAAGCTCCAATCAAATCCAGCTCCATCTACAGCTACCATAGCCTTGGAAGAAGGCTCTTCAACATTAACTGTTCTCCTTGACCCTTGCTGATTCTTAAATCCTTGACCCTGGTTGCTTTGTTGTCTTGGACCTCTACATTCCCTGGCAAAGTGCCCCATCTTGTGACAATTAAAGCATTCCACCTTAGACTTATCATACCCAGCAACATCTCTTCCATTGATGCGTGGTTTTGCGACCTTACAACAGGTTTTACCTCTCAAGGGATCTCGAGAGGCTTACAACCCCACCAGGCAGTGTACCTGACCGATGTAGTATAGTGTAGTGGTAAGTACGGGGGATTAATCGTTCTCCACAGGGAATAGTGTTCGTTAGGTATGAAAAACTACTCTAATAGGTCTAAGGGTGAGAGAAGATTCTTTTTATGTTTTTATAATTTTATGAAAGCAAGTAAAATCTCGAGTTTGAAAGAGTGGGCGGAATTAGTTGCTAGTCAACTAACCCAAGTTACTACGAATGCAAATAAAATAAAATAACAGAAAATGAAAAGGTGGTAAAACTTATGTGGAGAGAAATGTGTTTACTTAGATTTCCTTACTCCCTAACTATCTTTTACCGGTTGATTAGTGTGCATTAATCGCGTGGATGACGGGTGTATTCCTTAATACCGATCGTGGGGTGGCGTACGTACTTCCCCAACTCTACAAGCTCCTACTTCACTCCTATGTCGAGCCGGCTAGGAAGCTCCTAACATGGGATCACTAGAATTCGCTTGTGCATTAAATACAACCATAAAAACCTTAGTACGCATTGGTTCATGCTTCTTAAGACGTTCAAGCAAGTTACCGAATAGGAAGTTAGCCAGTTTTCTTAAGCCTAACATAGATAAACAATCATCCAATACAACTAATAACACACTAATAACCAATAATCAATAGCTAGGTTTCATTAGATCTAAGCAAACACAAGATAAATCTAGCCTAGCATGTTAAACAAAAGACAAGAACAAGATAGAATCAAACAACACATATACATATTGAATGATTAATTGATAACTTATCTTCAATGTAACATGGAAGATTTCAAGGCAAAAAGCCTTGAAAAAGCTGCTAAAATCGTCTTAGGGTTTTTCACACACAAAGTTCCACACAAGTTCCACCCTAATGACAAAAAATTGCAAAACTATATATAGACTTTCAGATCTGACGGCGTCACGTTATGGAGTGTGACGCCGTCACCTCGCCGCGTTTAGGGTTCCCGGATGGCCTTCTTGACGCCGTCCCTCTTTAGCTCTCCAAAATCCGTTCTGGCTTATCAAGGCTTGACGCCGTCAGAATTAGGCGTGACGCCGTCCCGCTTTAACTTATACCGTGACGACCTTGATCATATTAAAGGGTGACGCCGTCAGAATTCCCATGCAAATTTCTCTGGCTTATCATGAGTAAATTTCACATCCACCACTTTTGCCAAACCATGACGCCGTCTGGGGATAATCCTGACGCCGTCAAAGGTAACTTCCAGCATAATTTTAAGACTTTGTCGTTTTCTTCACTTTTATGCTCCAAAAACGTCCAAAATGCTTCCTTTTCCAGATTTCTTCTCAAAAGTACCTAAAATGACAAAAGGAACGATTTAGGGCAATATTTGATCAAATAAATACGATTTAGGGCTTAAATGACCCCCTAAAATCGGTACACTTTTCGCTTCATCAAATACCCTTACACTTGAGATTTGCTTGTCCTCAAGCAAATGCGCTTTTATTCTAATCAAAATACAAGTTAGGGGTCATTTAACGCTAATATAAAAGTAATTGCAACAATTAATCGTTCCACTTTAATCATAATAAGCACGGAGATTACATACTAGCACCTCACAAGTAGTGTTTAGATACTTACATCTCTCAAGTGTCATCAAAATAAATCTCATAAATGAAAACGGATAATATCTCTCACTACCTGTCATAGCAAATAGATTACCATAGGCTTGGGAAAGGATCGAAAACCTCCTCCACTAGGCGTAAGCACCTAAGATAAACTATCAAAGAGGGCTTTTAAATGGGTTATAACGTTAGGTGTAGGGATATGATAAACACGGTTTTGTTGGATAAAGGATATTTTACTGGTGGCGAGTTAAAGATCTTGATCAATTACATGTACTATACAATGTTGCTAAGCCAAGACTCGACTCAATCTTAAGCTAAAAACAAAATAACAAAAACATAAAATAAACATAAAATAAAACGGGATGGTAGTCCGTATGTTTTTTTTTCTACTTTTCTTTTTCTCATTTTTTTGTATTTTTCTTGATTTTTTTTTTTTTTTTTTTTTTTTTTTTTTTTTTTTTTTTTACATACACTCTTGCCCTACCATCCAAAATAATACATCATAGGGGCGTTGCATTCCCCTTACACTTGTACTTTTACATAACTTTACAAATACTATTCTAATGACTCGAATTAAGATAATTGAAAAACTTGGAGTACTTTTAAAATTATTTAGCACATATGGGGGTAATAAATGATGTTCTTCCCCATTACTCCATTACACTAGTACTTTACCCATGAGTCCCAATCGTCCCAAAACAATATGTACAAGGATATGACTCGACTTAGCAACCATGTAATCAACTAGATAATTAACTTGGGTTTAAACAAATGTTGTCACAATAATGCACTAAAAATGAGTGCATACAAGGTAGGCTAAGGCGATTTGGGTGTACATTTAAGTGGGGTGTAAACAAATTCTTCCTTCAAGTAAAATGCTTAAAGGTCGAAACGAAAAGATAGGCTCTGAGGGGTGTACTAGGGGTATCGTATACTAAAAATGAGTACAACGCAAAGGGTATGGGAGAATTACTTGACCAATGTAGCCAAAGTAATTATAACAAAAACACAGGTGTAAAACAATGGGTTAATCCTAATGCCTCTTATCATGTAGTAAATCTAACTACACGAATGTAGTCTCACTTGTGGCCTCGGAATGGTCCTAACGCAAGTTCTAGAATCTAAGTGCTACCGGTACACACATCATAGCACAAATGCTTTTCCTACCAATTCTAGGGGCGAACCTCACATATTTGGGGGTGGAAATTTTTTTAGTGGTACGGTTTTTTGTGCTAGTCATATAACTCCTATCCGTGAGACGCTCATTAGATCAAAGTTTCACTCCTAAGTGTTGTAAAAAATTTTAAATTTGGCACTAAAATTGCCCTAACAGGTATTTATCTCAGTTTTATTACACATCTACCATCAAACAAACAAAAATCAAGCGTAATAGCATTCTCTAATCGTACTTTTACCCCCCCCCCCTTACACTTAAGATGAACATTGTCCCCAATGTTCAAATAACAAGATGTAAAAGAAAAAAGTAAAAGAATGAAATCAAATACTCCCCTGATTCGTTCGGTGGATAATGAACATGGTTAAATCTTCTTCCAAGAGAATGTAAAAGCTCCAAGACTAATGCATCACCAAAAGCTTGATTCAACAAACATTTCCTTGTCCAAAATAACCTGTTAAACCTGAGAAAACAAACACGAAAACCTGCATAACATCGGCGGGATAAACTCTATATATAAGGATATAATGCTTGTGGAATGATAATTTTGCAGATTCCTGGAGATTATAAGTTAGAGATTTAATAAAAACTTTTTATGAAAACAAAACTTTCAAAAATTTTCAGAAAGTTAAACCTGACGCCGTCAGGTTGTAAATCCTGACGCCGTCAGAAATGATCTGACAGAATTCTCATGTTAAGTTTCCGGAAAAATTTTGGAAAAACCTATACCTTACTTCCTGGGAATCCTGCAAAACATCATTATGACTCGATACAAGCATTTGACTCAAACAAATACTAATATGTATGTTAATTTATTATTATTACGATTCATGTTCACTTGTGTTCTAATAAACCGGTTTGGATTTCCCTTACACTTAACTTTTGCAAAATACCTTTATATGTAGTTAAGACGAAGTTAAAAACAAGATAAAGCATTTTCACAATTAGTTTTGAACATGAATCAATAATGATAAAATTTAAACATACATACGGAAGCAAATAAAATCAAACAAACAAATAAATAAACACACAAAGCAAATAAAGCTTGGGTTGCCTCCCAAGAAGCGCTTTTCTTTATTAACGATTCTTGTAGCTAGACTCAAGGTCCTTCTATCTAGTGTCGCTTATGCTCACGTATCCGAGTGTGAGCCATCTAATTGTTGCCTCATCTTTCTTGTATTCATCATTCAGCTCCAAACATCCATGATAGTATCTCTTGTTTTTCTCATGTGGATATTTGAGCCCCTTCCTCTTATCATTCTCACTTAACAAATCAAGAGGCACAAGTCTATTGCAAGATTCAATGGAGTAGTTCTTAAACCTAGGATGTGATCGGGGCATTTGGTAAACAAAATCTTCATCCCCATCCGAGAATGTAATTAACCCGTCCACAAGTTTTTCGTCAAGGTTGGTCAACCTTTTGAAGGGTTCTCCAAAAATGACTTGGGTTAATTTGTTATCAATGAATTCTCCTAAGTTCTCCATAACCATAAAATCCACCAAATAAACAAAACTTCCAACGAATACGTGTAGTGGCTTAATCCTAGCAACAATGTTATCTCCTTGATATTCTAGCTCATCTACCATGATTTTATTATAATTAGCGCGAGAGATAATGTTCATAGGCAAAGATGAGTTAAGATAAGCATAAAAATCATGATAACCAATCTTACACGAAAATTGCATGTTAAAGAGGCTATCCTTTTCGATCTTAGTCCTAGGGTCAACATACTTAAAGGGATCAATTTCCTCTTTTCCCCATTCCTCGTTAACCACTTTCTCCATTACCAGCATCCTCATCGGAGTCTGAGTAGTAAAATGGACTAACATAGTCATTCTCATGGTCAGACTCCTCCATCTCAGAATTGTTACCAAAGTGGTGGTCAGGTGAAAGGTTGTTGTTTTCTACGATGGGGGCGGGAATGGGTAGTTGAAAGTTTGCACGGCGGAAAATACGAATAACAGGGACCAAGCGATCACTATTACTCATGAGGTAGTTGGAAGGTATCACAAACAAAAGTACAAAGAAATAAGATAGACTAAAGAAAACCTAGAAAAATAAAATAAAAATCTCACTAGAAAGGAATCTAGTGAGTAGACCTATAAAATAAAAATTCAACCTAAACAATAACTATTCCCGGGCAGTGGCGCCAAAAACTTGATGCGTGGTTTTGCGACCTTACAACAGGTTTTACCTCTCAAGGGATCTCGAGAGGCTTACAACCCCACCAGGCAGTGTACCTGACCGATGTAGTATAGTGTAGTGGTAAGTACGGGGGATTGATATTTCTCCACAGGGAATAGTGTTCGTTAGGTATGAAAAACTACTCTAATAGGTCTAAGGGTGAGAGAAGATTCTTTTTATGTTTTTATAATTTTATGAAAGCAAGTAAAATCTCGGGTTTGAAAGAGTGGGCGGAATTAGTTGCTAGTCAACTAACCCAAGTTACTACGAATGCAAATAAAATAAAATAACAGAAAATGAAAAGGTGGTAAAACTTATGTGGAGAGAAATGTGTTTACTTAGATTTCCTTACTCCCTAACTATCTTTTACCGGTTGATTAGTGTGCATTAATCGCGTGGATGACGGGTGTATTCCTTAATACCGATCGTGGGGTGGCGTACGTACTTCCCCAACTCTACAAGCTCCTACTTCACTCCTATGTCGAGCCGGCTAGGAAGCTCCTAACATGGGATCACTAGAATTCGCTTGTGCATTAAATACAACCATAAAAACCTTAGTACGCATTGGTTCATGCTTCTTAAGACGTTCAAGCAAGTTACCGAATAGGAAGTTAGCCAGTTTTCTTAAGCCTAACATAGATAAACAATCATCCAATACAACTAATAACACACTAATAACCAATAATCAATAGCTAGGTTTCATTAGATCTAAGCAAACACAAGATAAATCTAGCCTAGCATGTTAAACAAAAGACAAGAACAAGATAGAATCAAACAACACATAGACATATTGAATGATTAATTGATAACTTATCTTCAATGTAACATGGAAGATCTCAAGGCAAAAAGCCTTGAAAAAGCTGCTAAAATCGTCTTAGGGTTCTTCACACACAAAGTTCCACAACAAGTTCCACACTAATGACAAAAAATTGCAAAACTATATATAGACTTTCAGATCTGACGGCGTCACGTTATGGAGTGTGACGCCGTCACCTCGCCGCTTTTAGGGTTCCCGGATGGCCTTCTTGACGCCGTCCCTCTTTAGCTCTCCAAAATCCGTTCTGGCTTATCAAGGCTTGACGCCGTCAGAATTCCCATGCAAATTTCTCTGGCTTATCATGAGTAATTTTCACATCCACCACTTTTGCCAAGCCATGACGCCGTCTGGGGATAATCCTGACGCCGTCAAAGGTAACTTCCAGCATAATTTTAAGACTTTGTCGTTTTCTTCACTTTTATGCTCCAAAAACGTCCAAAATGCTTCCTTTTCCAGATTTCTTCTCAAAAGTACCTAAAATGACAAAAGGAACGATTTAGGGCAATATTTGATCAAATAAATACGATTTAGGGCTTAAATGACCCCTTAAAAGCGGTACACTTTTCGCTTCATCATACCCAGCAACATCTCTTCCATTGAAGGTAATCTTATTCCCAGTCCTTTGGTAATACTTCTTAGCCCTGATGCTTATCAAAGCCAACTGCCACTTTAAATCCATAGCTTCCAAATCATCTTCAGCAATTTGAAGAAGATCTTCATTAAAGATCTTTGACCCACCAGACTGTTCTGACACAAATGCATATATGGTCTTACAGTCAAGCTAGCAGTGCTAACTGTTGGTTTAGCAGTACCAACTGCTTCTTCATCTTCATGATTCGAACTGTTTGAAGAAGATACAAAAGCCATATTCCCTGAACTGGAACTGGTGCTACCACTCTTCTTGACCTTCTGCTCAACAATCTTAAGATTGTTGTAAAGCTCATTCATTGTCATTTTCTCCAGCTCTGGTTTATTGCTCCAAACCACAACATAAGTGTTCCATTCAGCAGGTAAACTATTTAGAAACTTCATGTTGAGGTCTTCCTGAGGTATCACAATCTTCAACACAGTAAGTTGACTGATGATCTTTTGAAGCCTATTAAAGATATGGTCCAAAGTTTCATTGCTTGATGCAGTGAAGTTCTCATAAATTTGCTTAAGTAGGGTTTTCTGTGCCTTCTTGGTAGCTTCATTGCCACCAAATCTTTCCACCACTGCTTCAAAGAGAGTTTTAGCCGACTCATAATGGCTAAAGTTCAGCACTTGATCATTAGGAATTGCCATAAGTAACAAATTCCTAGCCTTCTGATCATTCTTCTTTTTGATTCTCTCCTCGTTTGTAACTGGCTCAGTGTTAAGCTTTGTGATCTTGGAACCATCAGCACGTGTTTCTTCAACAGCAATTGGTTTGAAGGAATCACCATTGATAACTAGCATGGTACCCGCGCATTGCAGCGGATACCATGGCACAGGCTTCAAATGATTACTGTATACATCTGTTGTGACATTCATCAAGTCTTAATGCAAACACAAAACAAACAAAAAAACTCACAATGCAAAGATGAAGCTCATAAAAGTCGGGAGTATAACTCCTGTGCTGACTCTGCCACAAAAAAATGCAAGATATAACAGTGCTAGATAACAATGTAGATTGGTGTAATTGGTGTGTTCTCAACCTGATGTAATCGGTATTGGTTTGCCTCGGCTTCCTGTTTCGCCTTATTGCAGGTTGTCGTTGGCTTTTTTTTTGGTGGTTAATATATTTACTTTTCAAAAAAAAACTTTTAAAATTGAAGTATTCAGAAATTACAAATTTTTAAATAACTTTGAAATTTTCTTTCAAATTTCGAAATTTTTAGAAACACAAGGTCCTCTTTTGTATTTTTTTTTTGTTTCAATCTTTTGTATTTCGAAATTTTTATCTCAATTTTGAAGTATTCGAAAATCGCATAAAAAAGTATTTTGCTTCCTACTGTTTAGCTGTCAAAGGTGTCAACATGACACGTTTACCTATAAAAGGTTTTACTTTTAACCACTAAGATAAAAGAATGCATATATTAAGGAAATTTTAAATTCTAAGAATGCATATATTAAGGAAATTTTAAATTCTGTTTTATACATAGAGAGAAAGAAAAGATCAAAGTTACTTGAACGTCAAACTTTTTGTCTTCATTTATCTAACTGTACTGTGTCAAGTCTCCATCCATACATCTTTTGAAAAACTTACTTTTGTGTGGCTCAATAAAATTTTCAAATTTCAAAATTTTAGACTTTTAAGTTCCCTTCTTTTGTGTTGTCTTTTTCAGAAACATTAAGATTTGAGCTAGAAAGAATCAATGATTCATTCAATTAGTGGTACGCGACACCAATTTTAATCCATTATCAGAGTTGTTCAGACTTCATACCAATTAAAAAAAAAATCTAATATCAAAGAATAAAGATTAAAAACTACTGTAAGATGCAACAAAACCCAAGGGGTAACAAACTATGCCAAAAGCATTGCAAAAAAAACTAAAAAACGTGAGTCTCAAAAAAATTTAAATGTTGCTGGCTTTTTTATAAGTTTATTTTCAATGTTCAAAGCCAAAAAAACAAAAGATCTTCAACTATTGTAACACAAACTTGCAATCTACATAAATAACAAAAAAAACTACACAAATGTTATAACATAAATCAACATAAACTTTATAACAAAAAATTATACTACTGCCGCAACCTCCATCTGCAACTGTTCCGGCAGCTAACGGCGAGTGTTCCGGCAACGACGGCGGCAGGGTAATAGTAAATCTACAAAAAAGTTATCAAGTACTCTTTACTCAGATCCATAAATGATATATACAAATTTATATATATATATATATATATATATATATATATATATATATATATATATATATATATATATATATATATATATATATATATAAAACAAACCTAAAAATATGATTCCGGCAACAATTATGTCCGGCAATACTTCAAAAACAAACCTGAAAAAAAAAAAAAAAAAAAAAAAAACAAACAAAAACAAAAACAAAAACATTCAATACTTCAAAAACATACATGTCCAGCAACAATTAAAAAACAAACCTGAAAATATGATTCCGGCCACAACATCAGCGACGACAGCGGCAACAGTTAAAAAACAAACCTGTAAAAAATGTTATTAAACTTAGATCTGAAAATAAAAATAGATATATCTACAAATTCCGGGGCGGCAGAAGTGTTTCCGGAGAGGCAAAAATTTTTCCGGCGAGGGAGAAAGATTTCGAGCGGCTAATCTGAAAAAAAAAACATATGGATCTATAAATAAAATCAATAAAAACTATATATAACGAAAAATATTACCCGAAGCATTGATGCAACTTTCTCCTTACTGATACAGCCCGACCCATCCGTGTCATACATCTATAAAAAATATAGATCGATAAAAAAAAATATGTATATATCGATAAAAAAATATATGTATATATCGATATAAAACTCTAGATATACCAAAAATACATATCGATCTATAAAATAAACTATATAAAATACCTCAAAGCTTGAGTGGTGGTGCTGTCGGATGGAGGTGGCGTCGGATGGTGGTGGAGTCGAGTGGTGGTTCTGTCGGATGGAGGCGGCGTCGGGTGGTGTGGTGGTTATTGGAGACTGCTTCTTTTGAGAGAAAGTGTTTTATGTGTGTGTGTGTTTTTTGTTAAACATAAAGTGAAGTGAATTAAATAGGATTGAAGGGTATTTTCGATATTTCGCAACTCTTTTTTTCAACAGGGTTGCATAATCTTTATAAGGAAGTAAAGATAATATCCCATAATTCATAGTCTTGCACCATGAAATATTGCTCTATTCTGAGCCACCATAAATCGTATTCATTCTATTTCAGCATGGGGAGTTTTGTAAGGATTGAGGTTTGAGGTGTCTCCATGTCCATCTTCTTGGATTGCTAGTGAGTAAATACTTCTGGTTCTTCTAGACTCAAAGTATCAGAAACCTGTCTCTGATACCACTTGACCGGATCTAAACACACACGTTATGTTGGGGATACTTTGAGTGTATACTTGATAGCACGCGGAATTTACTACCAAGTACTTAGAAGAATATGAGTTTGTGTTTGGTGATTGATTAAGTAAAACAATAAGAACAACGATATCAACCAAACTATCACTTCAATATATCGAACGATTACAATATGAACGTGAAGGATATTAGATCTTAGATGTATTCGATCTGAATGATATATGAAACCCTAATCTAAGGATCTCCTTTTATAATGTAAAGAGTCATGTACACGTTAAACATCTAACCGAATCATTCTATACAAATAAAATATATATTATATCTTTTCTATATTTATCTTCACACGGTTTCACCTTGATCTCTTAAGCAGTCCTAACTGTTCTTCCATCAGCAGTCCTAACTGCTCTTCATCAGCAGTCCTAACTGTTCTTCAACCGTACTAACTGCTTAAGTTTAATTCCCAATAGAAGAGTTATGCTGACAAATGACGTAAACCTCTTGAATTCCCAGTTAAAGCCTAGACTATGCTTAAAGATTTACCATGAAAAGGTGTGATACGTTTAGTAAACGTGGAAAGCTTAATCCTCACTATATTGATTCTTTTGAAATCCTTGCTATAGTTGAACCGGTAGCACACAGACTCAAGCTACTGTCAGGACTCGGCAGTGTTCACAACGTTTTTATGGGTAATGTGAAGAAATGACTTGCCGATGAGGCAGTTTTTATTTCCACCGAAGAGATCCAGATTGATGAATGTTTAAACCTTGTTGAGAAACCTATCGAAATCATGGACCGTAAAGTCAAACGACTTTAGTAAAGTCGCACCCCTATCGACAGAGTTCGTCAAAGCTCGTGAAAAGGTCCTGAATTCACGTGGGAACGTGAAGATGAATCCTCGTGTGTATAAACTCATCTCTTTTCAACCGTAACGAGTAACTTGAATTGAATCGCGAGGTCGCGATTCCGTTTAAGGAGGTGAGATTGTAATACCTCGTATTTTTTCCAGTCGTATTTCTATACGAGATTATTCCTGTTTTTCATAGACGAACTCTTCCGAACTCATTTGGTTTAAAAAAGTGAAGTTATCTCATGAACCGTGGAAACAGTGCACAACGCGTATTGGCACAACCAACGATTTGATTTAATTATTTTATTATTTGTGAGAAACGAGGCGTATGAATAGTCGTTTTTATTGGCAATATTGTGAAAAACGTAAGGGGGGGGGGGTGAATACGTTTACCGTTTTAAAACTTAAAACTTGTTGTATCAAATTTCCACTTTGGCTAGTTCTAATATGAAAACTGTCTGTTGTAGTTTATGTCTACCAAGTTGTCACATAAGTATTATCAACTAATCACAACACAAGCAATCACATAATGCAAACATAAAAGTAAAGAGATAAGTAAAAGAAAGCGCAAACCGAACACGATGATTTATAGTGGTTCGGCTACGGAGCTCCTCTCCGCCCTACTCCACTCCCCGAGTACCCAACTCGAGAGTTACTTCATTCGATCAACAACCTCCCTTTCTTAGGCGGAGAAAACCTTTACACGTTGCTTACTTCCTTTTCCGGTACTAAGCTAAACACCGAGTTCTACTTCAGGGCAGAACCAACCCAACGTCGCCTATACAATTACCGACACTAAGCTAGATGTCGAGTTCTTTACAAGGGTACAACCACTCCCTACGTCGCTTAACCTTTTTTCGGTACTAAGCTAGATACCGAGTTCTTTACACGGGTACAACCACTCCCGACACTCTTTGTGTTTTGAGGACTAAAACACTAACCACACTCACTGATACAAATGATGTTTACAATGATCCATGATATAAATGTTCAATGGATATAAATGACTAATCTATATGAACTTCTTGAATAAGAAGTCTTCAATCATTGAGGATGTCAAGTACTCTTGAATCTTCATATGTTGGAATGCTATGGATGATGTCTCATGATCTTGAGCTTGCTTCACAGGATCATTAACAATGTATGCTTACAACATAATGAAAGTTAGTAACATTATGATCATTATGTAATGGGGTGATTAATGTATGAATCTACATGTTTTACTACTGATCTAAGTGTGTGAACAAGTGAGGGAATATGTGTTCTTGTTGGATGCTCATATGGGCAAAACTAAGGACTATTTATAGGAAAACAATGGACATGAAACTATGGGCAAAACCATGGACATGTTTTCTAATAGCATGAAACAATGGGCAAAACTATGGATATGAAACTATGGGCAAAACTATGGACATGTTTTCTAATGGCATGAGACTATGGGCAACAATGGGCTGGTATGTATAGCCAACAATATTTTTGCCCGGCGGATCCCATAAAAGGGATCCGTCTTTGTTGTTGTTTGGTTCCGCCAAAATGACAGCTAAGTTAATTTGGAAATCTTTCCAAATCTAGTACAATCTATCCATATCTTTGTCAAGTCATTTCATGATCTTTTAAAGTCAACATAGTAACTTGAGAATCTAAACAAAATATTACAAAATCTATCCAAGATATCATTCATGATGCATGCCATGATGTCATCCTAATATTTAACTAATAAAGTTTCCATTTTAAGAAATAAACATGTAAACTTGTATATGTTATTCCTAGTGAACTTTGTAATGTGTATATGTATGTAACATGTATCCTAGTGATCATGTAACATGTAGAATGAGGTTCTAAGTAGAATGATTAGCCTTTTTAAAATACTTAATTACCTAATCGTATTTTAAACATTCTAAATGGTTTGTTAAGGTTTGATCATAATGCCACATAACAAACATGTACGAACCTGTGTTGTATCATACGAGGACTCGAGAGATGTTGAATGTATGTTGAGACAAGATAAGATTACAAGTAACTTGTACATTTTACGTTATGTATCAAGTTACATGTTTGTCATCAATCAAAACAAACGAGATTGCTTGCACTAGCAATCTCCCCAACGAGACTGCTTGCACTAACAATCTCCCCCTTTTTGATGATGACAAAATATGTAAACGTGATAGAAAGTAAAATGCAAAAAGTTACTTGTGTCCGTAATTACTTACTTTATCCTTGTGTTCGTTTCTCCGTTTACACCTTTCTCCTTGTGTCTATAATTACTTACTTTCTCCGTTTACACCTTTCTCCCCCTTTTGTCGAAGCAAAAAGGGTGTGTCCTTGGAGTTAACTTCATTTCTCCCCGAAATGGCGAGCTTGCATCATCCCTAGTGAAGTTAAATATACTACTCCAATCTCCTATGGTTGTTGCGTCTCCTAGGTTGTTAGCGGATCCATGGATCAAACTAAGACTCTTAACACGTGAGTAAGCAATGTTGGACTATGTTGACCTATCTCCTCCTTTTTGTCGAAGCAAAAAGAAGATATGCGTAGCGGAATGCGATTTTGAGAACTTTAAAGCTCCCCCTTGATTTATACTCCCCCTAAATGGAGTGACAAGGATATGATGTATGATTATGCATGATCCTACAAAACAAATAGTTAGACTATTATATGCTCCCCCTTGATGTATACTCCTCATTGCTAGAGTACCAACGTATACGGTTCAAGGTGTGAAGAATCCTACAAAATAAAGATTAGTATAAAACAATATTTGTCCAAGGACAAGTATGTGATATACACCAATGCGTATATATGATGCATCCTAAAAAAAATGCTTGACGAAAACTCCCCCTTGCTCTAGGGCGTCAAGATGAACCTACAAAACAAAAGATTAGTGCACTAGAAGCTATGTCTTAAGTCATATACGACCAATGTGTATAGACGATGCAATATGAGTGCTAGACTAATAATCCTCCTGGTTTGAGAGCGTTAAGTAGCACCTTATAAAAGAATAAAAATAATCGATGCAAACTACATCCTATGATGAGTATGCTATATAAGATCGAGCGTATATGATGATGAACCTACAATGAAATGGTTAGTGCAATATATTTTATCTCAAGAAAAAATATATGCAACATATCTAATTACAAACAACTTACCAATTGTGATTGTCTAATTAAAGAAAAGTATGATGCAGCATACTAATTGTGATATCAATCGTGATTAACTCGTAAATCATGTTATAAAGAGTGTAATCTTCTAATAAGAGTTACATTTACAAGAATATATTCCTACAAAACAATGCCTATGATGAAGATATGAAGTGGAGTTAAAGTTAGTGATGCTAGTGTTGGTGTTAGTTTACTGGTGATAACTAGAGGTTGATGCAAGTAGGTTTTTCGCTAATCCATGGGGTTGATGATTAGTGAAAAAGGTGATGGAAGGTTGTGGTTATAATGAATGGAATGAATTCAGAAACTCTAATGTATAGCAAATGCTATAAGACTATTGAAGATGGTTAAGGTAATGATATTATCATCTACCAAAGATGATGAGTCGTGTCATAATAAATGCTCGAATGGAAATAAGAGGAAGTGACGACAATGATCACTTAGGAATAGAAATTCCATATGCAACAATTAGAAATACTAGATACCTATATGATGAGAGTGTTGGTTGGAACAATGTGTTGAGAGTGATGGTTCTGTTTGCACTGACAATGACTTGCTTGATACGAATCAAGAATGAAAGGATGAGATCCTATGATGGTGTTCTAGACACTGAAGATGTTCTAGACAATGAAGTTGTTCTAGAGAATTATGATGTGAAAGTAAATCCTATAATCGTTGGTTGTGAAAAGGTTGTCAGTTATGAATGTTTAAAAATAGAACTTGGTACCCACGGAATTGGCGGAACCAAAATTTTGGTTCCGTATTTCTTAACGAAGGGTTCCATGAGACCAAAATGGATTTGGTTATGTTTTGTCGTTTTTGATCAAACGAAGGTTCAAGCTAAGGTCTATTTACTTATAACTAATGACTTGGTTTCACTAATCCTAGTTAAAGTCTAAGGAGACTTAATGCTTCTCGTTTAAGACGTATGTCAAACACATGATGTGTTTTTGACGAGGTATTGGTGCATAACTGTGATGTTGATCTAAGGAGGTTTGACACACTTGTGTCTTTTTTGAACTGATTTAACTGAGTGATTTGAACCTACATGTCGGTATTTGAGAATGTAAGAAACATGAGTACAAGTTCTTTAATGCGAAAAGACAATTATGTGAATGAATTTCTCTCCTCCTTAATTGGTGGACATTCAACATAATCTATGAAGAATGAAGGTAAAGTGTTTAGGATGTTGCAGATTAATGAAAGCGATGAGCTTAGTAATGTTTTTGTGGATATTGGTTAGCATACAAAGAACTTCATCCTTGAAGTTACGTAGCTCTTCTCTATCAATGCGAGATGATCGCACGACGAGGCATGTGGTTTTCCTTATGGGAGGTGTATTGTTTTAACTAAAAGGTGATGAAGATATTGTTAGGAAAGCGGAAGCAACAATACGATTTGGAGAGAGGTATATTGAAAGATATCCAAACACAAATTTCAAACCTCTAAAACTTAATCCTATTAGCTTTTAAAGCTATATGCAAGAAAATGGATCCCATAAACATATTACTAATCTAAGTAGCAATAATGAGATAACAATTATGCAAAATAAGCATAACAAGGAGAAATAACAAATAATTTGTTATCAATCTACAAAACAAAAGTCCTAATGACAAAAGATGTGAATATCATATAAATCATAACATCTTATGTAAAAAAACAGATATTCATCTACCAGACAAAAAGCTACCACATGGCATCAAGACAAATAATCATATTGTAAAATGATATGATATTGTTTTTGATATTACATTGTGAAATTGTTTTGAAGTTAGGCTTAGTTACTTAAGCATACTTACCCATTAATTAACACAATGATCTATGTGATTAATAAAACAACTTCTAAGTGTTTATCATACCAAAAAGCACTTAGACGTTTAGGTGCACACATGGCAAACAAATAGTGTGACAGGTTCATGCAAACAATTCTAACATTTTAGAAGCATGCATTATTTAGACTATCCTACGAAAAAGACTCAACGAATGTCAACAAAAGAAACGAGCTTTCAAATATAGAAACATCATATAAGAATGACATATCATGAGTTAACAAGTAATACATTAATCTTGCGAAATATCATATAACGAAAGAATGAACATATTATTCAAATCATGTTAACATGAAGCATATAATCATGCAGACAAAAACCTTTTCAAGGTTTACACATTTGACAATCAATCAAATAATTATTATAACATCAAGATATCAAACAAATATCATGTAATCAATACATGTATATGAAATGCAAGTGATTTTATTAAGAAACTAAAGAAAAATCACATCTACTTCTTGTTTGATTAATTATTCCTAAGACAAGATAATTCACCAATACATGACTTAATGAGACTCAACTATTTCTATAAAAACTAGTGTGATGAAGATGTCATGTTATACACGTAAATTTGACAAATATGTGTCGATAAATTTTAATCATTGTGTTTGGAATCTAAGGTTGAATGATCTAAAGGGTGACATCCTTTGAGTTGAGTTTAAGTATGAGTTATGCAAGTGATCTAAGATCAAGACATGTGTTTGTGTGGTAACGGGATATGTCATGAACGTTCTGAAGAAAGTTCTTTGGAACAAGAATATAAATAAAGTTACCAACTTTAATAGGTCTTGTGTATGCTCCAGAGATGTGAATATGCACAAGGTTTGACCAAGGTTTAATGTACGCTTGAAAGGAAATAGATACGTATGGTATCTTTCAACAAGTAAGATTTAACTAGTGCTCAATAAGGAAGATAGTTCATAGAACTAGTGGATGTTTGTTTTAAGATTATTTGCCCGATGAGGTGTAATGAAATCTCTTGTAACATAACCGTTCATGTTGCAAGAAAATAATGATGCATAGGATATACATTATCCTTTTTAACAAGATGAAAAATAAACACATAATGTTTTTCCGAAACATCATGTTTTCCTAAATGAAGATATGAACCCAAAGTATTTGAATTGGATAGACTTATCCTAAATAAACTAGGTTTCAATATTATGATAACTAGATGATGACAAGATAAACTTACTTGAGTTTCTTTTGTATACTCCTCAAGATTCATTGTTATTTGGGATGTATGAGATTGGCTTTGAGATTTCATTATAACATAAGTTGTTACAATGTTGATTCAAGATTTAATGAAACAAAGTATTACCAATACTTTGATGACTTGTGGTACTACTTAATGAATGTGAGCATCATGCTCATTTGACGGTGAAGTTCTAATTCTATAGGTGGCAAGGTATTGATGAGTTGATTCAACGTGCATTTGATTTGGTATGAGTGTTGGACTAAGGGCTTTTTGAGCAATGCACTCAATGGCATGAATTATGGTGATGTAGGAGTTTGTTGTACTATGGATGAAGTTTTGGGTTTCATGAATGTTGAAGATTACAAGAATGGATACTAATTCTTGTGGTTCACTAGTGGATGAAGTACTTGGTTATGTTTGTGAAACCTAGGGGCTCAATGTGATGAAGACTGATTCTTATGGACAACGAGGATGAAGACTGACTCTTATGATCCATTTGTTGGTATTACTAGTGTGTGATGTGATCTAAAGCTTAGGGTCTAGGATATATCATAGAAGTGAGTGTGCTGTGATAATGATGAAAGTACAAGAGTACTTAGGTGATAGGATAAGTGTTTTAACATACGTTGTTAAAATACTTGGGAGTTGATCATTTCGGATATGACTTTTAATAACTACAATCGTAAGTCAAATTTACTTGAATATTTCGGATGAAATACTTAAGTTGTCAATCCTACTTTATTGAGATAAGACTTGATAATACATTTATAACCTAAGTGTGAGTTATGACTCGATGTAAATCTTAATCGTCTTGAAGAATGACATGTTAACCAAGTAAGGCAACATATGTGGAAACTGGACAATATCCACAGTCATGAGTTGGGTTTGTAATCTATGATATATTTGCAAACAGTGAGTTTGGATTAGTTTGGAAGTTTTCAATTTACAAATCAAGCTAGTGAATGAGTAAAGGACGGGAAGATGCAGTGATTGTGTGTAATGATCACAAATACTCAGTGGTTTACCGAAAAGGTACCTTGGAGCATTTTCATGAAATTTGAAATTGTGATTAGATATGATTATCCTATTTGGTGTTTGGTGAGATGACCTAATCCTAATTTGAGTGAACATTAGTGATAAGAATCCTAAGAACTAGAATCAATAATCTAAGGATCGGGATTAGTCAGGAATTTTGAAAAAGTTACTGTTGAGACTAACGGATCCAATCGACAACACATGCAAATCCAAATTTGTAGATCTGTCTGATCCGTAGGTGCAATAATGGCGGAGCCAAGGAATACACATGGCGGATCCAAATTCTGGGATCCGCCGAATCCGTCGATCAGAATGTCCTAAAACAAACAGAGAGCAATGCAAATTTTGCGTTTTTTCGACCAAAACCCGAAAGTACTCCTGGAACATATCTATTATCTAATATGTAATGCAAAACTATCAAATATGTAGATTCTAACACACGTATACACATAGTTTAATCCATTCATAATAACTTACCATAAATGAAGTTAAGCAAAACAGTGGCTTATTCTCGGAAAATTGATAACACTAAGTGTTATCGTCCTGCATGACATGGTTAGTTCATATGATCATTCAAAGATAAGTTTCTATCCTATGACAAGATAAATACATCAAACATCTTTGTTGAAATCAACTATACCAAACACCTTTTCACAAATACTACATGTTTACATGTTTTAACACTTGAAATTAAGTGAAGTTTTGTGCAAGGCAATACATTTTAAGATACTAAACTTAGTTTCACTCAGTTCACATTTCTAAGTAAGTTATGCAAAGTTTTCTCATAACATATGCAATTAAAGTATCTAAGTCTATAAGTGAAACAAACACAGTATATCAACTTAGTGCACAAGATCTAGCAAAAGTCCTATTGTACATCAAACAAGCAATTGATAAACAAGCAAATAATTTGTCATGGAAAAACACTTATCTATAACCTATCAACAAATGCAATCAACAGAAAAATAACATGTATGCAAATAACAAATCAAGTAGTCATAGAGCATAGCATAAAAGAAAGATACTTTTCGTCACTTTGCGTTTAAATATGACGATGTATGCCAAGCTTGATTTGTTTCCTTTATATTACCAAATTCTTTAGTTTCAATAGAAATCATATCAATATTTAAAGGATACCAACATACATTGCTTGACTCAAAAATTTAAGTTACTGTGACAAAATAAAACTGACTATATTGGACAGGTTGTATCTTTTGATTAGTTTTACCTATTTCAATTTAGATTCAGGCCATGATATTATTTTTAAATGAAAGTAGACTTAATTCCCTTCAAAATGATAGGTGGCGCGACTCCTACGGACTTACGGTTAATTAGTTATGAATTTTTGAAGTTTGACAAAAAACTGCATACTGCATGGACGGATCCGACGGATCCTTTTTGAGGGATCCGCCGGGACCTGTACCAGATTCACCTAAACTCGTATTTTGACATAAGGAAAATGTGTAGGACTTGCTAGACTTAATATTAAACATATATTACACATATTTAACAACATTTCTACTTATGTGACTTATCTAAACATTACGGAGGTGATTTTTCAACTAAACTACTAGTTATCCCAAACGCCCATTTAAAACCCGTGTTTTTCATAAATTAGCTTTACGCACACAATTTGACACTTAATCATTTTAAGAAATCTTTTCTCTTGATTTACCAAAAACATCTTCAAGCTTGTATACAAAATAATATTTAACAACAAAATTTCAAAGTATACTTAGCGAAACATTTTTCATATTATGTTCTGCTTCAGAGGTAATTTGATACATGGATCTTACTCTATTTTAAAAACCATTTGTTTTGAAAATGAGAGCCAACCCGCTCTGATACCAATTGTGAAAAACGTAGAGGGGGGGGGGTGAATACGTTTACCGTTTTAAAACTTAAAACTTGTTGTATCAAATTTACACTTTGGCTAGTTCTAATATAAAAACTGTCTGTTGTAGTTTATGTCTACCAAGTTGTCTCATAAGTATTATCAACTAACCACAACACAAGCAATCACATAATGCAAACATAAAAGTAAAGAGATAAGTAAAAGAAAGCGCAAACCGAACACGATGATTTATAGTGGTTCGGTCACGGAGCTCCTCTCCGCCCTACTCCACTCCCCGAGTACCCAACTCGAGAGTTACTTCACTAGATCAACAAGCTCCCTTTCTTAGGCGGAGAAAACCTTTACACGTCGCTTACTTCCTTTTCCGGTACTAAGCTAAACACCGAGTTCTACTTCAGGGCAGAACCAACCCAACGTCGCCTATACAATTACCGACACTAAGCTAGATGTCGAGTTCTTTACAAGGGTACAACCACTCCCTACATTGCTTAACCTTTTTCCGGTACTAAGCTAGATACCGAGTTCTTTACACGGGTACAACCACTCCCGACACTCTTTGTGTTTTGAGGACTAAAACACTAACCACACTCACTGGTACAAATGATGTTTACAATGATCCATGATATAAATGTTCAATGGATATAAATGACTAATCTATATGAACTTCTTGAATAAGAAGTCTTCAATCATTGAGGATGTCAAGTACTCTTGAATCTTCATATGTTGGAATGCTATGGATGATGTCTCATGATCTTGAGCTTGCTTCACAGGATCATTAACAATGTATGCTTACAACATAATGAAAGTTAGTAACATTATGATCATTATGTAATGGGGTGATTAATGTATGAATCTACATGTTTTACTACTGATCTAAGTGTGTGAACAAGTGAGGGAATATGTGTTCTTGTTGGATGCTCATATGGGCAAAACTAAGGACTATTTATAGGAAAACAATGGACATGAAACTATGGGCAAAACCATGGACATGTTTTCTAATAGCATGAAACAATGGGCAAAACTATGGATATGAAACTATGGGCAAAACTATGGACATGTTTTCTAATGGCATGAGACTATGGGCAACAATGGGCTGGTATGTATAGCCAACAATATTTTTGCCCGGCGGATCCCATCAAAGGGATCCGTCTTTGTTGTTGTTTGGTTCCGCCAAAATGACAGCTAAGTTAATTTGGAAATCTTTCCAAATCTAGTATAATCTATCCATATCTTTGTCAAGTCATTTCATGATCTTTTAAAGTCAACATAGTAACATGAGAATCTAAACAAAATATTACAAAATCTATCCAAGATATCATTCATGATGCATGCCATGATGTCATCCTAATATTTAACTAATAAAGTTTCCATTTTAAGAAATAAACATGTAAACTTGTATATGTTATTCCTAGTGAACTTTGTAATGTGTATATGTATGTAACATGTATCCTAGTGATCATGTAGCATGTAGAATGAGGTTCTAAGTAGAATGATTAGCCTTTTTAAAATACTTAATTACCTAACCGTATTTTAAAAATTCTAAATGGTTTGTTAAGGTTTGATCATAATGCCACATAACAAACATGTACGAACCTGTGTTGTATCATACGAGGACTCGAGAGATGTTGAATGTATGTTGAGACAAGATAAGATTACAAGTAACTTGTACATTTTACGTTATGTATCAAGTTACATGTTTGTCATCAATCAAAACAATCGAGATTGCTTGCACTAGCAATCTCCCCAACGAGACTGCTTGCACTAACAAATATTATTCTGAGCATGATGGCATAATTCACGTGTTTTGAATCAACCGTTTACTAGTCTAAACGAGCCCCGAACCTCATATTGAGAAAGATTGCACAAATTACAGTTATGGCCACTGGATTATATTTTCCCCGATGCCCCTAAAGTTACTAGGGTTTACAATATTAGTCCATGTGGTCCCTAGGCTTCCCCTATATAAAGCTCATTATAATCATTCTAGGGTTATTATACCCCTTCTCATTCAGCAGCCACCACTGCCACATTCTCCTGCCATCTCCGGCCACCACAACACCACACCACCACCCACCTGTTGTCACCACTGCTGTACGCCACCACCACATAACCCCTTAACTCACCTTCTTAAACGCGATTTCGAGTCACACGCGCCCAAACACCACCATTTTCACGCGCCACCGCCATCACTTTTTGGTTGTTTTTCATGGGTAAGTAAAGGGGAGTATAGATCGGGTAAAATGGTAACTAAAAACACCGACTCTCCACCTCGTGAGAATCGGTGTGGGCTTAAAAACATGTGAATATGATTTTTATTAATAAAAACACGAGTAAATGTTGTGGTATCATCAATAAATCGAGTCAAGTTGTGTTTGTGTTTTGATGCCGTGAGCATAAGCTCACGGCCGAAGCTTGTTGTTGGCTTATTCGAGCTCATTCTTGGCTTATTAGTGCTTATTCGAGTTTAGTTATATAATTTTTTTTTGGTTTGGTTCTTGTGAATCCGATTTGGGCCGAAACCAAAATAAGGGTTATACTTTGATTATAGATTTTAGTTTTGGTTAATGGATTTTCTTGGGTTTGATTTGTTTAGAACGATTATACATTGGGTATGTTTGGATGTTTTGTGCGACAAGAGGTTCGAAGCCGAGACCCCTTGGTCTTTGATGAACTCAAATAAGTACATTTTATTACTATCATTTATCCTAATTATTTGACTTGTTTTATTATATTATGTATGAGGATTGATACTTAATCGTTTACTTTTGTAATTCTCAGGTAAAAACAAGCATTTGGTGAAACTTGGCGATTTTGGACTAATTATGGAGCAAAACATGCAAGAAGTTAAGAGTCTACCGAAATGTACAAGATCAAGACTATTCTGCTCCAGATGCGCCGCATCTCACTTATGACATGCGCCGCATCACTATCAATATTTCACCAGATACGATCCAAGATACAAGAGGACATGCGCCGCATCCTAGAATGGAGTTACGCCGCATCTTCTGGCGGTGTACGAATATTCCTGAATATATTAATCTTGGACCCCACGCGAAGTTAAGTCAATGCGCCGCATCTACTTACTAGATGCGCCGCATCCTACCCTCAGACAGAAACTATAAATACCCCAAGACCAGACGAATTCCAGAGCTGGGGTCGTGACATATTAGTTCCGAAGTTTAGACAGAAGACCAGAGAAACCTAGGACGAATTCAGTCAAGGCAGCAGCACAAGACACACCCAAACGAAGATACAAGAGCTGTAAGAAGGTGCTGCATGTGTTTAATTCATTAAGTAGTTTTGTTTTATTGTGTTAGTAAACTTTAATTCATCAAGATTGGTGGCTTGTGTAATGTGACAACGGAAAGATTGCACTCCCTTAAAACTGCTTTCTCATTAATTAAAGTTTATATGTTGATGTCTTTGGTGACTTTTATTAGTGCATTGATAACCTCTGTGTCTAGCTGAGCGTTGATCGGGTCGCCATGCCTCTGCCCTCGCCTATTTATTAGATCGCCTATGCATTCTATCGTCTGTAGAAAAGTAGGAAGAAAGATAAATAGGATAGTCATAAGTAATCATTAAGGGTTTACTCGCCGATAAGATTAGAACCAACGAGAAAGGACTTAATCTCGGTGCGTTGCATCGAACTATACACTTCATATAAAACTAGCAATAAAACAAGTGACAAACTACTTATCTATCAGGACAGTCTTCTTATTGTCTCGAGTATTTATCTGTGTACGTGTGTGCTATTCGCTGATTCGTGCCTATTGGTTTAGTTTATTATTTAATTGCAACCAAATCGTGCCAGTCTCTCAGGCTGAACCTCCTTGCGTTAGAATAGGTTGTATAGCTAACTTAATTTATTAAAATACTGATTAGAATAACTAGATAATACGTTCCACTCTTAGTGATCGACACTCTACTTACCATTATATTCATACTGACCGGGTACACTGCTCGTTAAGTGTGTGTGTTATTGATAAGTCGGCTAAATATAAATTTAAAACTTGAGTAGGCATTAATACAGCTAAACCGCAACGACACATCGCACGCATCAAGTTTTTGGCGCCGCTGCCGGGGAGTGAATTGTTATTATCTGTTAATTTGATTAGTATTTTAATTAGGTTTTTAATTTTTTTTATCTAACCGCTAATTTTGTTGTGTATTAGATTAATTTGCATTCATTGTACTATTTTGCATATTTTCTGTTTTTGTGTGTTATTTGTTTGCTTTTATTTTGTTTATTTTCGTGTGTTTTATTTGTTTTTAATTTTTCGTATTTTTCGTATTCTGCTATCGTTGTACTGAGCTAAATCGAACGATACAGCGCATCTGATCTCTCAGATACGACGTATTGCGTTTAATTTTTATAAAATACAACGCGTTTAATTAATTCGATACGACGCATCTTTTCCCCAAGATACGGCGTATCTGTTTTTGATAAATTTTTTTTTCTAAACGTTAACGCCATACGACGCATCTGCTTTAGCAGATACGGCGTATCTATTATTTTAATTAAAAACAGTTTTCGAATTATTAAACAGATACGGCGCATCGATCTCTGTCGATACGGCGTATCTTCTGAATCAAAAATCTCGTATTTTGAAACGTAACGAAAATACGGCGCATTAACTTTTGTTAATACGACGCATTTAATTTTAAATAAATATCGATTTTTGATTATTAAAATTGATACGGCGCATTCAAATTTATAAGCGGCGTATCTATTTTCTGAAAAAAAAAGTCTGATTTAATTTTAACGATTATAAGATACGGCGTATCCATCTTTTTGGATACGGCGCATCATCTGCATATATCAGTTATTTTTATTCTTATATCCGTTTCTATATTCATTAATTTCTCTTCTAGCGAACAAATCCTACTGATGATTTTACCTATGATGACAGATTTTGCTATGGAAGATATGTCGAAGAACGGATATCTTGCTATGGAGCCCTTGCTTTCGAACTCATCCATGGGAGTTTATGATAATGTCAACTTCAATGTACTCGAGATTGATACGGATTTATTCTCTTGGGAGACCCCTCTTGAAGCTGCTTTTAAGGAATTTATGCGTTTATGCAACATTGACAAAGGGGTATTCTCTTATGATGTATTTGTGAGGTACACTGGAGATGAACTGTTGCTCTTATGGCCTATCATTGAATCCAAAGGATTGAACTGGACTACTATCGAAGAAGATGATGGGAAATTCTATCTTGCATACATGGACTCAAGCAACAAAAGCTGTGGTGGAGGCAATACCCAAATCTCTTACATGCCTTATTCCGAACAGTACTGGGGATTAAATGAGAACTATCTGGACGATGAAAGAATTTATGCTGTGGCGGAGTTACTATTTCATGGCAAGTTGGTAAGATTGATGGACCTCTCCCTCAATGATTGGCTTGAACTTAAATATGGTAGTCCGAAATTTGCCCCTGCAAATGAAGTCAAGCGGATTATGACTTCATGGTTGACACGTAGTTTTAAGGAGCAATTTAACGAGTTCATTGAGATAAGGAGGAATATGATTGGAAAAGCTTGCTTTGACGTTGACCATGATCCTTACGATGTTGATTTTTCAGAGTGGTTGGCTAGTAAGTTTAATAACCATAAGAGCATGGATCGAGCTACTAAGGATGCATTATGGGTATATTGGATAAGAGGTGAAGACGAAGAAGTAGAAAGCGATTATGGGTTGTCACTTCATGATTCAACAATCAATGAGGGGATTGAAGAATTATTCAGAATTGACATTGATGTCTTCGATTATGAGACACCCTTGTGCAAGCAGTTCAAGGAATTTAACTACCTTCTTCGAGTCGACAATGATGTGCTAACTGGAGATCTACCAGGATTCAAGACTTATGATGATTTCAAAAACACCTGGTACTACGAATGGAACGACGAAATACCATGGGTTTGGGATAAACCATGGGAATTTGAGCACATTAATCACACATGTACACCTTTCGTTTTCAAGTATGGGAGTAGTGTTTGGCCGACCTGTGATTATAAGAGTGACAGAACCTGTAATAGGGGAAGTATTATTGGGATGAAACGGGTTGGAAAAGATGTAACCTTTGAAGATTATGAGTGGTACGATAATGTTGAAGATTGCCCACAAAAAGCGGAGGCTTTGCAAGAAAAGGGTAGAATTGAATACTTGAAAAGACTTAAGGGAACATCAAATACTACTTTCTGGGAATGGGTGCATGAACAATTTGATGATTACACGAAGCTTAGTCGACGGCTACAATGGGAATTGGAAAGAGAATGGGAGGCAATTCAAGATGATAACAATGAGTCATTAATCGATGAACTTGATGACTATTTAATTAAGGATCCTTATTTTAAGTATGTTGATAAAGACGAGGAAGAATTCACCAAAAGAAAGTGTCAACTACTTGGGATCCCTTATAATGAGCCACCCATGATTATTTCTGAAAAATTTAAAATCATCAAATACTCTTTGGGACCAAAGGAAGAGTATGTTGCGACGACAACCAAGAGTTATACTAGATTAAGTCGAACGGAGGAAAACGTCGCAGAGCTATACGGGAACATCTTTCGGATGAAGGAAGAAGGATGGACCGTGACAAGAACTAAATGAAGAGCTGAACGTGAGTCTAACTTAAAGACTCTGGAATAAAGACAAGTGCTTACCGGGAGACAACCCGGATTTATCTTTTTATTATTCTGTTTTTGTGTCGAGTCAGTCAGGCCGCAGAGGATACGGCGCATCTCAATCCTGAGATGCGACGCATCTCCTGCACAGGTCATATCTTTATTTTTCTGCATTTTTTATTTTCAACTTTAAAACTTTTTATCAGTTTATTTTAATGCGGCGCATCCCTGGTTAAGGATGCGACGCATCTTCTATTCTAATCCGTATTTATTCCAGGCTCGATACGGCGTATCTTCTTCCATAAGATACGGCGCATCGACTGACCTGATGATTTTCATTTTTATTTTTATGTTTTATTTTTACCTAACTACTAATGTATTATGCAAGTTTGAACCTTTCTTAACTTAGGTGTGTTTTAAAGCCTTGGTGGTATTATAGATTCCTGCATTTCCTGTGGATACATCTATTATGAAGCTTAAACGTTCTAATCCACAAGAAAGATGATTTTTGCTCTTATACAAATGAAGGATCATACCGAGCAAATCTCAGGGGAGTTTTTCTGTTCTAATTCTTTTATTTTCCAGTTTTTAACCTTTTATACAAACAACGAGGACGTTGTTTAACTTAAGTGGGGGGATTGGAGAATTAGAACACTTAACACTTACTTGTCCTAAACTTTTCAAAATATGCTTAAAATATGCTTAATATATCAAAATTTAAAATTTTTTTAGCATGTTTTTGTTTAAAGTCTAAGTTGCATAGCTGCACACATGACGTTATTTTTAAAAATTGTGATTTTTCAAAACTCACAAATCTATGAGTGTGCCGGTGACTTGTAAACTTTAGAACTTGGCTTGTATACTATTCGAGACCACCATAATAAGTATTATATTATATAATTGGAATGACTTGTCTAAATTGGTAAAATTTCTAGGATTACACCCAAATAGCCTTATATGTTATGTGTTATTAACTAACTACACTGGTTAGTTAATCCCCGTGTAAACCTTTTGTTACTCTCATTTTTAGAGTAAGATACCCCTAGAAAAACACTCAGAGCCATTCCTTTCGTTTCTTACACCTTTGTTAAAATGTTTCGTTATACCTTAAACCTTAGCCTACCCTGTAGATTAAAATCCGTGGTTGGTTAATTGCTTTAGGCAAAGTGTGTTTCCTTACATTACCTGTGTTTGCGTGCGTAATTCATTATCTTTGGTTAGGTCGGGAAATTGCACAATGCAATTGGAGTGAAAGTAAATATTGTATATCTTTGAGTTTATTTTTCGTGTGTTTACTACTTTCACTATTACCGTTATTTCTGAAGTATGAAAAGTATGGAAAAATTATCCAGAATTATCATTATAGTGATGTGGTGAAATTTTACACATCTATGTTTATGTTTCTTTAAAAAAAAAAAAAAAAAAAAAAAAAATGAGAAAAGAAAAAGAAAAATGAAGAAAGTTGGATGTTTGTTTTAACCAACGATGTAAAGTTATGTAAGTGGTCGATATCACCACTATTTGTTGTATATTATATCTATGGATTGAATGGGAGTTGGCAGTTATGGGAACGCCAACTAAGGTTTATTCTTTGATTAAGATCTTGTTGAGTATAATTCGTGTCTACCTAAAGCGTGTGTTTCAAGTGTTAAAGCGTGAGTTATTCAATGATATGAGTCTTATTCATGGGATGGTTGGGATAGTGATTAACCACACTTAGGATTTTAATTTATTTGTTTTGTTTATTTTTCGTTTTACACCAATTTATATCCCAAAAATTATCCATACCCTTTATTATTCTTTATCCAACCAAACCTTTGATTTATTGAGATTAGGGATTTGAGCAATCTTAAGTATCGTAGTCGTGGATTCGGCTATGTATTTATGATTTTGTCGCCCTTTTTGATATATTATTATTGGTGAAGTTTGGACCTATCTTTAGCCTATTCGAGTTAAGGATTTGAGCAATTGCAAGTATCGTGTTCGTGGATTCGATCATGTATTTGTGATTTTGTCGCCTTTTCTGTAATTTGAGATCGATAGTGATTAAGAAGAGTAATTAACCCTTAAACCTCAAAACCCTTTTTACCGCTTTAGACTTGTTATTACTTTGCTTTAGTGGGGGAGATGTGTATACTTGCCAAGCTTATGATAGAATATTCGTCGCGACTGGACAGTTAAACGATTAGATTTGCTTTTATCGAAATATTTTATTCTACTTCTAATTCGTTAAGTGTTTGGTTGTGTGATTATGACTAAAACGAATACATGCTTAAATATAAAAATGAATCCTAACATCTTTAGGATACATTTTCATAAGATTAAATCTAAGGTTTACTTGGGGACAAGTAAAGTTCAAGTGGGGGGATATTTGATGAACTCAAAGAAGTACATTTTATTACTATCATTTATCCTAATTATTTGACTTGTTTTATTATATTATGTATGAGGATTGATACTTAATCGTTTACTTTTGTAATTCTCAGGTAAAAACAAGCATTTGGTGAAACTTGGCGATTTTGGACTAATTATGGAGCAAAACATGCAAGAAGTTAAGAGTCTACCGAAATGTACAAGATCAAGACTATTCTGCTCCAGATGCGCCGCATCTCACTTATGACATGCGCCGCATCACTATCAATATTTCACCAGATACGATCCAAGATACAAGAGGACATGCGCCGCATCCTAGAATGGAGTTACGCCGCATCTTCTGGCGGTGTACGAATATTCCTGAATATATTAATCTTGGACCCCACGCGAAGTTAAGTCAATGCGCCGCATCTACTTACTAGATGCGCCGCATCCTACCCTCAGACAGAAACTATAAATACCCCAAGACCAGACGAATTCCAGAGCTGGGGTCGTGACATATTAGTTCCGAAGTTTAGACAGAAGACCAGAGAAACCTAGGACGAATTCAGTCAAGGCAGCAGCACAAGACACACCCAAACGAAGATACAAGAGCTGTAAGAAGGTGTTGCATGTGTTTAATTCATTAAGTAGTTTTGTTTTATTGTGTTAGTAAACTTTAATTCATCAAGATTGGTGGCTTGTGTAATGTGACAACGGAAAGATTGCACTCCCTTAAAACTGCTTTCTCATTAATTAAAGTTTATATGTTGATGTCTTTGGTGACTTTTATTAGTGCATTGATAACCTCTGTGTCTAGCTAAGCGTTGATCGGGTCGCCATGCCTCTGCCCTCGCCTATTTATTAGATCGCCTATGCATTCTATCGTCTGTAGAAAAGTAGGAAGAAAGATAAATAGGATAGTCATAAGTAATCATTAAGGGTTTACTCGCCGATAAGATTAGAACCAACGAGAAAGGACTTAATCTCGGTGCGTTGCATCGAACTATACACTTCATATAAAACTAGCAATAAAACAAGTGACAAACTACTTATCTATCAGGACAGTCTTCTTATTGTCTCGAGTATTTATTTGTGTACGTGTGTGCTATTCGCTGATTCATGCCTATTGGTTTAGTTTATTATTTAATTGCAACCAAATCGTGCCAGTCTCTCAGGCTGAACCCCCTTGCGTTAGAATAGGTTGTATAGCTAACTTAATTTATTAAAATACTGATTAGAATAACTAGATAATACGTTCCACTCTTAGTGATCGACACTCCGCTTACCATTATATTCATACTGACCGGGTACACTGCTCGTTAAGTGTGTGTGTTATTGATAAGTCGGCTAAATATAAATTTAAAACTTGAGTTGGCATTAATACTGCTAAACCGCAACGACACATCGCACGCATCAGTCTCACTAGTACAAAAATGGGATTTAGTCACACATTGACCGGATCTAAACACACACGTTGTGTTGGGGATACTTTGAGTATATACTTGATAGCACGCGGAATTTACTACCAAGTACTTAGAAGAATATGTGTTTTGTGATTGTGTGATCGTACGAATGTAACAATAAGAACAACAAGACAATTGTTTAAACCAAACACTTTGCTTCAATATATTGAATGATTAAACATGAAGCTCTTAACACTTTGCTTACAATGTATTAGGTATTAGGTATTAGGTATATGAAAACCCTAACTGAGGATCTCTTTTTATAGCACAAAGAGTCCTTTACAAGTAAACTATATTCGTATCATTCTATACAAATAAGATATACATCATATCCATTCCATATTTATCATCACACGGTGATTGTATTAGGTATATACAATGTGTTGGTGATTGGTGATTGTATTAGGTATATACAATGTTTGGTGATTGTGTGATCGTACAAATGTAACAATAAGAACAACAAAACAATTGTTTAAACCAAACACTTTGCTTTCAATATATTGAATGATTAAACATGAAGCTCTTAACACTTTGCTTACAATGTATTAGGTATTAGGTATTAGGTATATGAAAACCCTAACTGAGGATCTCTTTTTATAGCACAAAGAGTCCTTTACAAGTAAACTATATTCGTATCATTCTATAAAAATAAGATATACATCATATCCATTCCATATTTATCTTCACACGGTTTCACCTTGATCTTGTAAGCAGTCCTAACTTTTCTTCATCAGCAGTACTAACTTTTCTTGTATTCTTCTCTTCATCAGCAGTACTAACTGTTCTTGTAACCGTACTAACTGCTTAATTCAATTCCCAACAATCCTCCCCTAAACTTATGATTTCTATGCAAATCAACAAGTTTCTTGAATTAAACTTCTGCTTATGTTGATGGGGTAGATTCTTTCAAACACTTATCTTTAATCTCGAAACACTTGGGAATTTTCTTCACATATCGTACTCTTTTGGTCAACTCTTCAAAAATTGCCAAAATTAAATTTATTCTTATAAGGAATTAATTCTAAGTACCAACCCAAAGAATTTACTTCCTTATACCAACCCAGCATTTAATTACTTTAATAACTCCATTGGTTCTATAAAAAGCCTTAAATTCTCAATACTATCACCATTACACACATCAACCTTCAAATCACAACTATCAATCCCAATGAGTTCTTCCAATCCAAACATTGTTGAGATTTCATCAGATTCTTCTTCAGATTCAGAAAGTGATGGATGGAGATCTTACTTTCCACCAAACTACACTAATCTGACTATCAAAAACCCATCTCCAAAAGCTCAAGAAGTATCTTCTGACGATGACCTTTCAATATCCTCTGATGATGATGATCAACAAGCACTTCCACTATCAGTTGTATTGACAAGAGAGATAGAGAAAGTTGTGGCAAAAATGAGTAAGGTTCAAGTGCCCGAAAAACATCAACCACTTCCACTTCCAAGACCTGAGAAACAAGTTTTGGGACTTCCTAGTTGGAAAGTATGGAACTCAATCGATGGCAAAGGAGTTCACAAATCCATGCCAGACTTCAAGGACAAAGGAAAAAGGAAGCTTGAGTAGTGATTATGTGTTAGATTGGTTTAGGTTTGTGTGTTGTTTAGGTTTGTGTGTTGGGAGTTGGTTGGTTTTGTTGGTTTTTCTTATGTGAAGCTCTTATGTAATGAATCCATCTTTAATGAATAAATTTTATGCACCTGTTTATAATCCATCTCTGACTTCTTAATTCCTCCCCTGAATTGCAAATCGTTTAAGTTCAAATTGTCTAACAAACCTCGAGCAAACTTTATTCCTCCCCTGTTTGGAAGAATCTTCAACATCAGATGAACTAGAACATAAGTTATCCAAGCTTAGCATCCAATATGACAATTTGTACAAGTTACCATCAATTCAGTAGTTTTAGTTTCAAACTGCTCTCAACACTTCCAGATGTATTACCTCCTGAGAGAGGTGTATCACAGAGCATAAACTCAGTAGGAACTAAGTTGGAACAATCAGTACGAACTGGTGAAGCCAGCAGTACAAACTGTCAACCCCAGCAGTACAAACTGTTAGCAAAAAGTTTTCAGAGATAAAATCAAGTTATGATTTTGAATGTGGATTTGAAAACAGTTTTGTCCACTTATAGTTTTTAGCAAACTATCAGCTATGAACGGATTTGACATGTCTTTACCAATAGCCGTTTGCTATGGACTAGCCAACTCTTCACACTTAGATTTGGTGAGTTGATAACCAACCAGTTTTTGGTAAACTGTCAACCATAAACGGATTTGAGTAGTCTTTACCAGAAACCGTTTGATCTGGACTAGTTGATTCTTATGTTGGTTAGACATGGTGAATCAATTACCATTTGTTGTGTGACAAGCATGTACACTTGACAATCCAAACCACCATACATTCCAAAGCATAATCCAAGGCAAAAAGCTTTTCTTAACCTGAAATGTTAGTCCAAAACCAAAGAAAACACAATACACAATATACTCTTAGATTTAGAAGATACTTAGATTTAGAAGATCATCTTTCAAATAGCAAGCAGTACTATTGACTGACAGTACCAAAAATTACCAAGCAGTACTAACTATACAAATAGCACAACTAGCAGTACAAAAACCAAAAACATTTAGACATTAATCTTTTGAAGGATTAAGCATTCCAATACCTGTTACCAAGTACTGAAATCTGCTTACATCAAAACCTTTTGTTAAGAGATCAGCAAAGTTGTCATCAGTGTGTATTTTAACAACTTTTATTAACTTCTTTTCAGCACAGTCTCTTATAAAATGATGTCTAATTTCAATATGTTTAGTTTTTGAATGTTGAACTGGATTCTTAATGATACACATTGTACTGCTATTGTCTATATGTATAATTGTGTTTAAGAAATTGTACCCATAATCAAGCATCTGGTTTTGAATCCAAAGAACTTGAGCACAACAACTTGCAGCTGCCACATATTCTGCTTCAATAGTAGATGTGGCCACCATAGTCTGCTTCTTACACTACCAAGAGATTAATCTTCGACCTAAGAACTGACAACCACCTGTTGTAGATTTTCTATCCATGCTAGCACCAGCATAATCAGAATCATAGAATGCCACTAGATCAAATGCATACTCTTTAGGATACCATAGCCCCAAGTTAGGCTGACCTTTAAGGTATTTGAAGATTCTCTTTACTGCTGTGAGATGAGACACCTTAGGATTTACTTGGAATCTTGCACAAGCACAAACAGCAAACATAATATCAGGCCTAGATGATGTAAGGTACATCAGAGACCCAATCATAGATCTATACATGTGCACATCCACATCTTCACCACTGTGATCCTTTAATAGCAAATGTGTCTCCTTGTCAACTGGTGTACTAGCAACCTTGGCATCTGTGAATTGGAATTTCCTTAATATTTCACCAACATATTTATCCTGAGAGATAAATATACCATCTGGGTTTTACTGTACTTGAAGACCTAGAAAGAAGGTAAGCTCTCCCATAGAATTCATCTGAAATTGGTCTTTCATCAGCTTTTCAAACTCCTTACACATCTGTTTCTTTGTAGAACCAAAAATGATGTCATCTACATAGACTTGTACCAGTAGAATATCACCCATGTTCTTTTTAATAAAGAGAGTTTGATCAATTTTCCCTCTATGAAACCCATTCTTCAGAAGATATTTAGCAAGAGTTTCATACCAAGCTCTTGGAGCCTGATGCAATCCATATAGAGCTTTCACCACCTTATAAACCTTGTCAGGATGCTCTGGGTCTATAAAACCTGGTGGTTGTAAAACATAGACCTCCTCATCAATAGTACCATACAGAAAGGCACTTTTCACATCCATTTGATAGACCATAAACCCCATAAATGAAGCATAAGCAAGAAATAATCTTATTGCTTCAATCCTGGCAACTGGAGCAAAAACTTCCTCATAATCTATACCCTCTTCCTGAGTATAGCCTTGAGCAACCAATCTTGCTTTGTTCTTTATCACAATGCCCCTCTCATCCTTCTTGTTCCTGAATACCCACTTTGTACCAATCACTCTCATTCCCTTTGGTTGATCAACCAGAACCCATACATTCTGAATTTTGAATTGAAACAGTTCTTCTTGCATAGCTTCAACCCAACTTGATTCTTCTAAAGCCTTTAGCACATTCTTGGGTTCAATCTGAGATAGAAAACATACAAACATACACTCATGCTCATCTTCATGATGTTTCTCCTCATATACTATACTGAGAAAGCCATGATGATCTGGGTCTTGAATTTGCCTTCTGGTCTTAACTCCAGATTGTACATCTCCTATGATATTGGTAAGTGGATGATTCCTATGTACAATAGTATGGGGAGTAGAAGGAGCTGCATAGCTGGTAGGCATGTTTTGCAGACCATCTCCAAAGAAATCAAACTCATCAACTTGAGAAGCAGTATCAACTGGTGAATCAAGATGAGGTTGACTTGGTCCAGCAGCATCACTATTTTGCTCAGCAGTTGGAACTTGTGGCTGAGCAGTACTAACTCCATTTGTACTGCTCGTTGGATTTTCAGCTTCTTTACCATTCTGACCACTGGTTTCAGCAACATCATTCTCTTTGTCTACACCACTTGATGAAGGAATATCATCTTTCTTTGTAGAAGACTCATTCACTGGACTTTCTTCCATGACTGGTATGAAAATGCAATCATCATCTTCCTCCTCTGAACCTGCATCATAGTTAGTATTTGTACCTGTAACAGGCACATAATTCATGGAATCTGAAAGACTGTCAATATCAAAGATCCAATCTGGACCTACACCTGCAACATTTGGTTTATTCTCCAAAAATTCTATGTGCAGATTTTCTTCTACATGCTTGGTGCTTGTATTGTACACCCTAAAAGCCTTACTGTGCAGAGAATAACCAACAAAGAAACCTTCCTCAGATTTCCCATCAAACTTTCCTAGTTGGTCTTTGGTATTAAGGATAGTAACATGACAACCAAAAGGTCTCATGAAGCTTAAAGCAGGGGTTCTACCTCTAAGAAGCTCATAAGTTGTCTTATTATGAGGTTGCACAACTAAAACCCTATTCAATACATAACAAGCAGTGCTAACTGCTTCAGCCCAAAATGAAACTGGTAGCTTAGAGTCAGCTAACATTGTCCTAGCAGCCTCTATAAGAGTCATATTCTTTCTCTCAGCAACACCATTTTGCTGTGGGGTTCTAGCTACACTAAACTCCCTCTTAATACCTTTTTCTCTGCATATGTCATCCATCACCCTATTCTTAAATTCAGTCCCATTATCACATCTTATTATTTTAACTTTCTTATCAACTAGGTTTTCTACTTCAACAATGAAGGTCTTAAGGATTTCACTTGTCTCATCCTTAGTTTTCATAAAGAATACCCAAGAAAACCTACTATAATCATCAGTGACAACAAGGCAGTATCTCTTAAAGTTCAAGCTATTCACAGAGGTAGGACCAAACAAGTCCATATGCAACATATATAAAGCTTGAGAAATAGAGCTTTGGGTATTTGGTTTACATGAGGCTCTGTGTTGCTTACCTTTAAGGCAAGAAACACAGGTTTGGTCATTGAGAAAAGTTTTATTTGGTAAACCTCTTACCAACCCATTTTTAGCTATATTGTTAATGGTTTTAAAATTAACATGACCAAGCCTCCTGTTCCACAACATTGATTCTTCCAATGTGGCTTTTGCAACATGACAAGTAAGTCCAACCTTAGGAACTAGTTTATTCATCTCAACACTGTATGTATTATCCTTTCTAGGGATATTAAGCAATACTTGACTTTCATCAGGTAGCTTGAAATCAGGAGAAAGAATAAGACAATCAGTATCAGTAAATAAAACTTTGTTCTGTTTATCACAAATTTGTGATACACTGAAAAGATTGTACTTAAGTTCTGGTACATAATACACATTTTCAAAATCAAGATTACCAGTTTTAATTACCCCTTTACCAGTAATCCTTCCTCCAATACCACCACCAAAGACAACTGGTCCACCATCCAGAGCAATAAATTTTGAAAGATATGACATGTTTCCTGTCATGTGCCTTGAACATCCACTGTCTGAATATCCTCTATCTTCTTTACCATTTGAAGGATGTTCCTGCACACAAAATAAAGGTGTTAGTTTCTTTTGGGGATCCAAACCATCACTGGTTTGGATCTGCCTTGTGCATCAAGATGAGAAAACTTGTTGGAGGTCTTTGATGCACCATTGGCTTTTGTAGAATTTCTAACCCAATGTGCTGAGGCCTTGACAGCATTGCCCCTTTTTCCCTTAACATTTAAGTGCCTA
Organism: Artemisia tridentata subsp. tridentata; assembly: GCA_021014915.2. NCBI lineage: Eukaryota > Viridiplantae > Streptophyta > Magnoliopsida > Asterales > Asteraceae > Artemisia > Artemisia tridentata. The sequence continues at coordinate 52,214,182 of CP139506.1, forward strand.
GCAGTAGGATTTGCTGGTCTAGCAGTTGGAACTGCTGACCTAGGAGTTGGAACTGCTTGTTTAAATTTTGGCACCCACTTCTGATTAGTCATTGCTATTTTCTCATAAAAATGCCTTTTAAATGTTTGTGCATGATTTGAAAATTGTTTTGCACTTGAAACAGTTTGCTTGTTCTTAAACCAATTATTTTGACTAGCAGTTGAAACTGTTTTGATGCCAGTCTTTAACATAACAGCTTTGGGTGACATCTTATGATTTACATTAGGGCTTGTTAATCTAGTTGAACTATTTTGAGTTACCCTAGCATTGTTATTCCTATTCACCCTTGTATTCCAGAAACCCTCTTTTTCCATGGGTTAGAATCACAATAAGCAGCCATATGATCAAAACTTCCACAAACAAAGCACACTTTTCTAATCATGGCAAACTTATCATCCAATTTCTTAGATTTTGAGTAATTCCAGTTCCTATGACTACCCTCAGAAGTTGGTGATCTGTTCTTAGTCCTATACATCTCAGCATATCGAACACTTTTCCTAACTGGTTTTATGTTTTCAGTTTTAACCACTTTAGGAGCATGTTTAACTTCTACCTTAACAACATTAGGTTTGTCCTTAACCTCTACATTCTCATCATCAGATGTCCAATCCTCAATAGTTGGTGCATATGAGTTCCTATCAAAGGACATCTTTTCCTCAGAAAGAGATTTATCACTAGCACTCACAAAAGAATCTTCTGCCTTAACAAAATTAACAGGATTCTCACTAATCTTAACACCATATCTAGGAAAATCCATATCCTTAAACTCTTCTAAACCTGTATGAGCTAAATCAATTCCTGGTGGAACAAACATTCCTCTAAGAGGGGGTGCAACTGACTTATAACCTAAACCAGATTTAGCTTTGTTAAGTATTTGACTCTCTACTATCTTCTTAACTCCATTTGAAGTATGTTCAAGAGTATCTACACTTAACTGGATGTTTTCTTTTTCCTTTTTAAGCTTCTCTAGTTCATATACAAGTCCACTCATTTTATTATCTTTTATTTGCAATTCCCTCTTTAAAACACCTATCTCATCAGAGAAGTTTGACTCATTCTATCTATAAAACACAATTTGTTCTTCCAAAACAGCTAGTCCTCTTTTATGATTTGTCAGACTAGAATTTACTTGATTAAATTCTACTCTAAGATCATCATACTGTTTCTTAACATTTTCATAATCTTTTAAAGCACGACAAGAGTTTGAACATTTTTGGAGTATATGTACCTCAGAGTCTGAGAAAGCCATCAAACCCAAGTTAGCTAGTTCCTCTTCTTCCTCCATGAAGCTCCAATCAAATCCAGCTCCATCTACAGCTACCATAGCCTTGGAAGAAGGCTCTTCAACATTAACTGTTCTCCTTGTCCCTTGCTGATTCTTAAACCCTTAACCCTGGTTGCTTTGTTGTCTTGGACCTCTACATTCCCTGGCAAAGTGCCCCATCTTGTGACAATTAAAGCATTCCACCTTAGACTTATCATACCCAGCAACATCTCTTCCATTGAAGGTAATCTTATTCCCAGTCCTTTGGTAATACTTATTAGCCCTGATGCTTATCAAAGCCAACTGCCACTTTAAATCCATAGCTTCCAAATCATCTTCAGCAATTTGAAGAAGATCTTCATTAAAGATCTTAGACCCACCAGACTGTTCTGACACAAATGCATATATGGTCTCTTCAGTCAAGCCAGCGGTACTAGTTTTTACACTAGCAGTGCTAACTATTGGTTTAGCAGTACCAACTGCTTCTTCATCTTCATGATTCGAACTGTTTGAAGAAGATACAAAAGCCATATTCCCTGAACTGGAACTGGTGCTACCACTCTTCTTGACCTACTGCTCAACAATCTTAAGATTGTTATAAAGCTCATTCATTGTCATTTTCTCCAGCTCTGGTTTATTGCTCCAAACCACAACATAAGTGTTCCATTCAGCAGGTAAACTATTTAGAAACTTCATGTTGAGGTCTTCCTGAGGTATCACAATCTTCAACACAGTAAGTTGACTGATGATCTTTTGAAGCCTATTAAAGATATGGTCCAAAGTTTCATTGCTTGATGCAGTGAAGTTCTCATAACTTTGCTTAAGTAGGTTTTTTTGTGCCTTCTTGGTAGCTTCATTGCCACCAAATCTTTCCACCACTGCTTCAAAAAGAGTTTTAGCAGTCTCATAATGGCTAAAATTCAGCACTTGATCATTAGGAATTTCCATTAGTAACAAATTCCTAGCCTTCTGATCATTCTTCTTTTTGATTCTCTCCTCGTTTGTAACTGGCTCAGTGTTAAGCTTTGTAATCTTGGAACCATCAGCACGTGTTTCTTCAACAGAAATTGGTTTGAAGGAATCACCATTGATAATGATATCCCATAATGCATAGTCTTGCACCATGAAATATTGCTCTATTCTGAGCCGCCATAAATCGTATTCATTCTGTTTCAGCATGGGGAGTTTAGCAAGGATTGAGGTTTGAGGTGTCTCCATGTCCATCTTCTTGGTTGCTAGTGAGTAAATACTTCTGGATCTTCTAAACTCAAAGTATCAGTTACCTGTCTCTGATACCACTTGACCGGATCTAAACACACACGTTGTGTTGGGGATACTTTGAGTATATACTTGATAGCACGCGGAATTTACTACCAAGTACTTAGAAGAATATGTGTTTGGTGATTGTGTGATTGTACGAATGTAACAATAAGAACAACAAGACAATTGTTTAAACCAAACACTTTGCTTTCAATATATTGAATGATTAAACGTGAAGCTCTTAACACTTTGCTTACAATGTATTAGGTATTAGGTATTAGGTATATGAAAACCCTAACTGAGGATCTCTTTTTATAGCACAAAAAGTCCTTTACAAGTAAACTATATTCGTATCATTCTATACAAATAAGATATACATCATATCCATTCCATATTTATCTTCACACGGTTTCACCTTGATTTTGTAAGCAGTCCTAACTTTTCTTCATCAGCAGTACTAACTGTTCTTGTATTCTTCTCTTCATCAGCAATACTAACTGTTCTTGTAACCGTACTAACTGCATAATTTAATTCCCAACACACATGCAGTTTTTCGAACGGCCACACAGTAACTTTTTTATGTGACTAAATGTACCAGAATAAAATAAACAGCCACACTTGATCTGACTTGTGTGACCATTTCGGAATTACATCTGAGGCTACAGCCACACATTTGAATATTTTCGTGACTAAAGGTATCTGGTAAAACTTGTTTTGATTTTTTAGTCACTTATAATATGGGACGTGTGACGGATACAAATAAGTTTGAAACATTAGTCACACTATATATATACATATGTGACCAATATATGTCACACAATTGAAAGGTGTGACCAAAATCCATATATGGTCACATGAAGTAATTGTGTATGTGGCTAAATCATATACTCAAGTTTGTCACACATTATTTAAATGTGACTGTTAGTTTTTGTTGAAAATTTAGCTACATGAATTTGAAATGTGTGACAACTCAAAAGTAAATTTGAAGCATTAGTCACGATATGCATTTAAAAGTGACAAATATATGTCACACACTTGAACAGTGTGACCAAATGTCATATATGGTCACACTCTTGCTTTTATAGTTCAAATGTTTTATAAAATGATTTTACAATATTTCTCAAATTTTGATATATCCCTCACATATTTTCACTACTCCCGCTCACTTTTTTCCCCAAAAATCAAATTTACAGTTCATTGTCCCTCCGGTGGGAAAAAATTAAATTTACATTACATTGTCCCTCCAATAGTTATAGTCACATATTTTCAGTACTCCCCCTACTATTTTCACTACTCCCTCCAATAGTTATCTCATCCTCTTTCTCTCTTCTCTGCCCCCACAAACTAGGGTTTTCTTTATCCACCACAGACCCTCGTTGGGGCGTAGTATCAAGAAAGACAATGAATTTACGAGATCTTGATGCCTTCACCCCGGTGAACTCATGCGGTTCCGACATGCCCAGAGGCCAGAGGCGAATCCGTACAGGGCAAGCAGCGATTCGTTTTCCATCATCTTAGGTATCTGTCATCATTCTATAATCAAAATATACAATTAGATTCTATCACAAAGAATAAAATCGTTTGTAAAAAAAAGGAAAGAGATTGTACAGAGTGATAATTAGGGTTAGGGTTTTGAATTTGCAGGGGTGGGTGAGGGGATTTTGTGATTCGACCTGGAAAAAAGAACTGGTGTTTGTTTGTTTGAATTAAAAATTCAATTGAAGGTATTGACGGATTTTATTTTTATAAAAACATTAGTTTTGATGGTATTGTACTTAAACTGTCAGTGTAGAAAGGGTTTTATAGTTGTCCTCATTTGGTTATCACTTATCAGGGATTTTTACTCAGAGGGGTGAATAAGTTCACCTGCACGGACTGCTTTTTTCTTATAAACTATAGTTTTAACGAAGCTATAACTAAAAATCAGTGAACTTTAAGAAGCCTTTTAAATAGATGGTCGTTCTAATTCTAGATCTTCTATTATTAAGTTAATAATTCTCTTGTGTTCTTGGAAACATTTGGTGGATATGTAATTATTATTTATGATCTTTGAAACTTCTGGTCTCAGTTTGAGCTCTCTGTCATTGCAGATGTTGTTGTGGGACCCCCTTTCATTTACGTTGATCAAGTAAAAAACTCTCTTACTGATCGTATTGAGATAGCTGCTCAAAACTCTTGGATTGGGAAAGGTGGAGCTTTTACAGGAGAGATCAGGTATTCATCTTCATTTAACACAATATGTTACTTGATATAACCTGCCCATTTACCTGTTTATATGCTTCTTTCTGTTGATACAAGGATAACTCCATTACTTTGCAGTCCATTAAATATTTTGTGACATAAGTTTACCTCTCCAATAGGTTTGTAACATATGTTTACCACTTGTAATTGCAGTGCGGAGAAATTGAAAGATATTGGATGCAAATGGGTAATTATTGGGCATTCTGAGAGGAGACATGTTATCGGTGAAAATGATGAGGTAACTTTTACGTAGAAGTCAGTAAACGAACTTGGTATTTGCAGTGGGATTTGAAATATATTAATTTGCTATTGCTCACATGGTATAACCGTATAGTTGCTTTCTGTTTATCATATAAAAGAATGTTTTTTAACTGTCAGCGATTAGTGACTTGCTATGCTCTCCCTTGTAGTTTAATGTTTTTGTAAATTCGTTAGTTGTATATTTTCGGGTTCAATAATTGCCATACAATAGTTTCACAGATGTTATTTCTAATTGTTCTGTCATTAGTTATAGTGTGGGTTTTGGTGTTCCTGTGATAATGATTAGTGCATGGTTATTTATCACACATGAAGAAGCTGACGTATGCAAATTCTGATCTGTTCTGTAGTTACAAGGTTGCTGTTGCCATCACGAATTATATAAACAGATTGGTATTGACCCACCTCGTTTGTTATAATGTATGCATTTGAGTATGAACGTCAATGTAATGTTGATACATTGAAACTCGAGATTCATGTTAATTTCAATAATATTAAGTTAAATGACTTATGTATACTTTTACTGCAAAGGTTAATGTTATTAATCACAAAATCATACATGATTACAACTAAAGATCATAAGCAACATAGGGCATATCCATGTGACTAACTGACTAAAATTCTTACTGGTATGTTATCATACAGATAGGGTGGTGAATCAGACAAAACCGATTCTATTATAATCTGCAGTACCATCCTATCTTCCCTTTATACCTCAGTCCAATGCACCGTATAACCACATTTTTCTTTCATTAATTTCAGGAAGGAATCGCCCTGTAATGGAGTTCTACCCCGACAAGTAAACGAGAACATGATCACATTTTCATTTTTCCGCACAATTGCAAAATGGTCTAAACAAAGAGCACCTAATTTGAATATGAAGGATGTATTCTTATTTGCAATAGGAATCATGGAGACAGCATGTTACAGGTACTAAGCTTAGAGAAATAACTGATGATGCCAAAGCATTTGCGACTGGGAATAGGGCTCTTGCTGCACTCTTTGTTCATACACCAGCTGGAGAGCTGCAACGCCAAATCAGATCATGGCTTGCAATGAACTTTGATTTTCTCTCAGTCACTGGTGGGGATGCTGTAGGTGGGGTGACAGGTCAGTTGGAGCTTCTCTCTACTGCAATAATGGATGGTTGGATGGCTGGTCTTGGCGCTGCAATGCCTCCCATTACCGATGCTCTTGGTCAACTGTTAGCAGAGTATGCAAAACGAGTTTATAATTCTCAACTGCAGCACCTCAAGGTAAACACTTGAGTCATACTTGTAATTTAGTAATTGTTAAACTTCTTGTAACACTATCTTTGACATTCTCTGAACTCATACATGTGTGGTTATCAGGATATTGCAGGTACATTAGCAACTGAGGCGGCAGAAGACTCATCAGAAGTAGCAAAACTGCGGTCTGCCCTTGAGTCAGTTGACCACAAGAGAAGAAAGGTAGCCTTTTTGTGTTTCACCAAACTATATAACCATTTTAATGCAGTTCACTCTTTTGTTTAGTATAAAGAGCTGGTTCTTCCTTTTCGTATGTGATTGTAAGGGATTTTAAGAGATGATATCATTTTTTTCTCAGGTACAATGAGGCAATAGATCTACTCAAACACCTTTTGCTTTATTTTACTTGTGTTTAAATCCATTATTACCCTTCTTACACATTGTTTAAGCGTTAACGATGCTTCTTTGTTATGGCTGCAGGTTGATGTTACAGAAATAATAGAGGGCCACTCATCTTATCTATGGTGCACCCGAGAGATACTAGATCAGCTTGATCTCGACGTGCAAGAAACTATGTAAGTTATTTGTAGCTCCAAGGTTATGACAATTGCACTAGTTGTTGGTATGATAGATTGCGTAACGTATCTTGATTAAGCAGGTAAGAAAAAATTAAAAGATTTGCTGCATCAAAGTGATAATCGGACATGTGCTGATTGTGGTGCGCCCGATCCTAAATGGGCGTAAGTTCTACCAACCTCAACATTAAGCAGTTCAAGTTAGTGCCATGCAAACTGTGAAGTTGCTGATCAAATCCAAAGTCGACGTTAATGTTGCTGTTAGATAATATAGTATGAGCAGATGGATCATTTTTAATACTGCTAGTGTATTAGTTACAACTGTTAGTTATAAGTTAGTACTGTTGGTTCATATAGTTAGTACTGCTGTTAGATATTATTGTATTTGAATTTGTTTTGATATATATTTGAATTTGTTTTGTTATATATTGATTTCTTAAATGTGACTAAAAGATGTATATAGTCACACTTATAAACACTTTTGGTCACTGTTTGTTTAATTCGTTGTGTGACTAAATATTACAAAAGGCCACACAAACTAAAAATTCATGTGACCATTGGATGATCAATAGTCACACAAAATACACATTTGTTCACTTTAAACAGCATATGGTCACACTTATTAGCACTTTTGGCCACTTTATGCTTAATTGTATGTGACTAAATACCCAAAACAAACATGCTTTGTGTGACTAAATATTACAAAAGGCCACACAAACTAAAAATTCATGTGACCATTGGATGATCAATAGTCACACAAAATACACATTTCTTCACTTTAAACAGCATATGGTCACACTTATTAACACTTTTGGCCACTTTTTGCTTAATTATATGTGACTAAATACCCAAAACAAACATGCTTTGTGTGACTAAATATTACAAAAGGTCACACAAACTAAAAATTCATGTGGCCATTGGATGATCAATAGTCACACAAAATACACATTTCTTCACTTTAAACAACATATGGTCACACTTATTAACACTTTTGGCCACTGCTTTTTAAATTGTATGTGACTAACTCGAAAAAAACAACATGCGTTGTGTGACTAAATCATTACAAAAGTTACATGAATTATATATTCATGTGGCCATAGGATGGGAAATAGTCACACATACTGATAAATCCAACAAAACTTGTGCCTAATTGGTCACACATATTCGGGTTTTGGTCACTCTTTTTCAATGAAAATGGTCACAAACTAAACAATGTGACCATATAGCACCTATGGTGGTGCGACTTTTTGTCATACACACCCAAAAAACGTGTGTGACTATATGCATATAGTCACACATTTTTTGTTGTGACCGTAGGCCAAATCTGTACTAGTGTCTCGGCATGGTAAGGTTAACAGGTTTTTAGTAATTGTTGTCTTGTCGTGATGATTGGATTTGAGTGGAGCCGTGACCTCATTTTTGGTCCGTTTGATTGTTTCTATTGACAAGGGTTCGAGCCGAGACCCCATGGTCTCGGCATGGTAAGTAAATGTTTATGGTTGTTGTTTTGTCAAGGTTGGACATGGATTTGGATTTGAAATAACATGATGTTGTCGAGCTGTGGATATTGTGGCCAAATTCTTGGTTATGACCTTGTGATTATGTCTTGAATTTGATGACTATAATTGTGATGTTTTGGCTATATCGAGTGTAAGCCGAGACCCCATGGTCTTGGTGAGGCCTCGACCCGCCTACATATGGACTTTATTATTGATTTGGACGAATAATTAATATGTTGACTTTTAGACCCGGCTTATAGCCATAGGAGTCGTTGAAATATGACTTGATACGTTATTGAATCTCGTGACATTAGAAAACAAAAACAAAAGGAAAAGTTTGGCAATGGTAAATAAATAACAATTTAATTGTTAGATAATAGATATAAACATTATATAATTTTTGGAAATGTAAGTTTATGAAATAACGGAAAATGCGAGGTTACGAGAACGTGTCGAGGCGCATTTGCCTTAGTACATTTTGTTGCTATTTGTGGGAAATAATCAAGATGAATTGGTTGGTAGTCGAATTAATTGGGAAATTTCAACACCAAACTTGATATATATATAATTTTGAATGGAAGCTAAATAAGTCACTTGACTTGGAACGTTCTACAGACGAATAAGTCATGATGAGTTTTGTTAAATAAACACATATGTTTTGTGAAACCTAATGGATTATAATCGACGACTACCAACATACTTAGTTGTTTTAGTGGGTTCGGTTTGTGTGATCTACGTAATTTGACCCCGTCGTGTCGTCTTAAGTTTTGTATCGTTTCTTGACGATTTCATTTGTTTACTCTTCTCTGGTGTGCGTACTCTTGAGTCGTGTCTTTCTTCCATCACACGAATGATGATACCCAACTTATACTAAAGGCTGAAAGTAGTTTTTTTTTTTTTTTTTTTTGGAAATGGAATCGGATTATTTTGGGAATGGAAATGATTGATTTTGGAAAGGGAAATAGTTAACTTTTGGAGACTTTTATGCTTTTAGTTACCGTGTGGAGTATATTTGAGACGATTCTTTATTTTATTAGGTTGTGCCGAGTCCGTTGTGTCGCGCTGTCATAGCTGCCGTTGTACTTGTACCTCCGTGTACCGTCGTGTCGTATGTCTTGAGACAGTTGTGTTTTGCTTCTCGATGCCAGTCATGTCAGTTGTGATCTTTGCCGAGTCCGTTGTGTCGCGCTGTCATAGCTGCCGTTGTACTTGTACCTCCGTGTACCGTCGTGTCGTATGTCTTGAGACAGTTGTGTTTTGCTTCTCGATGCCAGTCATGTCAGTTGTGATCTTTGCATTGTTGTGGCTAAGGTGAGTTCATGGCCCCTACTTTTACTAGTTTTTAAACTGTTTTGGGGGAGAATACATGCTCGTTTTTAACTAAACTCAATGCTTTACAAATGTTTCTATGCTGTGAACTACTATTTTACATGATTTTGGACATATATGTGTGATGATGCGATTATATGTTGTGACATGTTTGTTTTGTGAGTACATGATGGCGCCACTGTTAACACTCTGCTGAGGGCCCACAAGTTATAGGTTCAGTTGGTGTAACTGTTAACTCTTTGTTGAGAGCCCACAAGTTGATAGGTTCAGTTGGTGCAACTGTTAACTCTCTTTGAGAGCCCACATGTTGATAGATCTATCGGGGTAGCTCCACACGTGATATTGGTTATGAGTTTGATGAACACCATAGGTTCAGTTGGCGCGACACTATGTGAGTGTAGTATCTGTATGATTGATTATGGTTCGAGATGTTTTGAATTATGATATTGTTTGCGAATTGGTTTTGGAACTGTGATTTAGGCAGTGTGAGCCTACATTGAATTTGACTTGTTTGTGAATGATGTTTTGAACTCGAAACCTTGTGGTTCAACCATATTGTTTTAAACTAAAACCTATGAACTCACCAACCTCGTGTTGACACTTTTAGCATGTATTTTCAGGTTAATGCTATAGCTTATTTTTGTAGGCCCTTGGCAAGGGGCATAGTCATAGACGACTCTGATATATATGTTGGGACCGCTTTACTTATTTTATGGGCCTATTTCCGCACTACATCTGAATAATGTAAATTTAACACTTTTTTATAATGAATTTATGATAAACGGTTGAGGTAAAACTGTTCTTTGTACCTTGTGTTGTGATACCAATTGAGTAGCACCGCAGTGACATGTATGCTTCTGCTGGACCCGATTTTAGGGGTGTTACACTCCAATAATCAGAAGCAAATATATTTACCTAAACATTAAAACTTGATTATTGTAACTTGATGATCATATCCAAAACGCAAACCCACGCACCCATAAACAACTGATTTTACCTTCTTTTTTTGATTGCTCTTCATATCTTTTCAGATTTTTGGGAGTGGTTATGGTAAGAACCAGTTTAAGAAAGTTTACCAAAGGCGCCGCAGGAATAACTACAAGGGTGGGACTAGCGCCGCAGGAATAACTACAAGGGTGGGACTGCAAGTGGTTCAGGTTCTCGAGGGCATGATGTTAATTCAGGAAGCCCTTCTAGTGCCTCATGGACATCTCGAGGGCATGATGTTAATCCAGGAAGCCCTTCATGTACCTCATCGACATCTGAGACTTTCTAAACTATATTTACTTGAACTGAATATTGTTTGGCGTTTTTATCACAATTCTCAAGTCAGTTTTGTTTGGCCTTTTTCTCACAGTTCTTATGTCACTAGACAAGGCTATTAGGTACTTAATTGTATGACTAAAAAATGCTTCTATTTTAATGGTATTTTCTTGTGTTTTTTTCCCCATGGTAATAGCTATGAACCGTGATGCATGAAGCGATGAAGCCCGCCAATTTTCTTTAGACACCAGCGTAAACTAGAAGAGCATACGAAAAGGACATAGATACATTGTAATTAATTTTTTTGCTTTTTTAGGGGACACTTTTAGTTAGAGTAATCTTTTTTCTCCTTCTACCTAAAAAATCATCGTTAGGGAAATTTTTATTTCTTTGTAATTTCCGTAACAGCAAGCATGGTTTTTTTGTTCATCCAGTAACTGAAGTTGTGCCATTTTTCTATCTTTCTGCATGTGTACCTTGATTTCACCATGTAAATTTAGTCGAATTTGTGCTTATACTTATTCCAGTTATCACCGTTAGAATAAGTACATACCCAGTTTAGACATTGTCATTCCACATAGACATGAAACAATGGCTTACCGTAGATGGAATGAAAAACAAAGATTATCATAAGTTTTAAAGCTTTTGTTAGACTTCACATTGTGATGTTTTAAAAACATATAAAGGTTTCATTTACTTTGTTCCAAATCTTTTCGTAATTGGAATGAAAGTTTTTGAAAGAATTTACTCGGAATTTCAATTTTTGTCTTATAGGAAAACTCAATAACGTGCTTTTTTGTTTTTTGTTTCCCCCCCCCCCCACTTTCTCAATGTTTTAACTAGAGGATGCTTTAAATTCAAGATTCACCTTTAGAATTTGACGTGACGCAAAATCTTGTGGAGGTCCTCGTGAATTGAACTTTTTGGTAGTTTGTCGCGCATATTTTTGTTAAGTTTACAGATATAAATTATGTGGGAAACTAGAAGGGGGTTGAATAGTTTACCAGTTTTAATTTCTTTTAAAAATCTTGTTTTAAAAGTTTGCTTTTGAAAAACTTTGATTCGAACTCTATGTATAATCAATCAACACCAATATGAACTACAAACTAAAGTAACAAATGATAAATAATCAAAGTAAAGAGTAGAGTTGGAAAGATCAAACCGAGAAAAAGGATTTATAGTGGTTCGGCTACGAAGCTCTTCTTCGCCCTACTCCACTCCCCGAGTACCACACTCGAGAGTTTCAAACACTATATCAACAACCTCCCTTCAAGCGGAGAAAACCGTACACGTCGCTTATCCTATTACCGACACTAAGCTAGATGTCGAGTGCTAATCTTAGCTAGCACCAATCTACCAAGGTCCACGTGACCAATCAATCAAGCCCAATGGCTACACGAGATCACCAAGATCTCAACACGATCACAATGATCAACACTCTCTCAACTAACACTAATCTATCGACCCTTGATCTTTTTGATCAATCACACAAGCCCAATGGCTTTAAGAGATATCCACTATCTCTATAAGATCACACTTGATCTTCACTCTCACTCACAAAAGATAAATAAACTTGATGTATGCTATGATACAACAAGGTTGTAACAAGTGTTACAAAAACCTAACAACTATAACTCTTGTATCTTCTTGAATACTTTGAGTTCTTCTCTTGCTAATGAAGAGGAATGATAACACCTTGTATCAACTTGGATACTTGTGTTCTTCTCTTGCTAATGAAGAGGAATGAAGAGAATCTCTTGGTGGATGATTGGATCACTTTTAAAACAAAAGAAAACTAATCTAAATGATCTAAAGAAGAGAAAGGTGTGAGAGGTTGAAACTCAGAAGTTTTTCTGTGTGAAAGGGTGCCTAAAAACTGTGAATGGGGTTGGTTTTTATAGGCAAGAAAAATCTGAACGTTACAGAAAATTTTGTACGGACGGCTCCACTAAACATGCCACGGCTCCACTAAATTTAGTGGAACCGTGGAGCCGTCCTAGACTAGGATGCTCCAAATTTTGTCTTTTCTGGTGAAAACTTATTTGGGGAAGGTTGGAGCTGATTTTGGGGGGGGGGGGGGGAATAGCTGTTGTGATTTTCAAACTTATTTTTCCATTAAAACATTTCTTAATAATTCAAAAATAATTTGTCATGTGTATTTTTGAAAAAATATTTTGTCCCATTAAAATGTGAACTCTCAAAACACAAATTCACTTCTTTGATCATTTGACAAGTTGTAAATTTGTTCTAGAGTGATTTGCGTAGAAACGGGATCTTCCGATTAAAAACTTGTTTACGTTAATTTTAACGTAACGTGATTTCACATTTTGTCATCATCAAAACGTGAAGTAATTGAAAGATATAAATAACGTTTTTAGAACATTATTTGCATCAACAAATTAATATACGCATGACTGAATTCGAACACGAGACTTTGGGATTGCACACTTTACGTCTGAGTTTCAATGTTTTAATAATTAATATAATAAGTTATGTTTATTTATTAAATTCACGGATAAACACTTAACGGGCGTTAGTATTTAACGATGTTTGGTTAACGGACGTTAAATTACAAGTTAAGGGACTAGAGATGAAATTACAAGCCAGGGAGGATCTAGAATCCCCTTGGGTTTGTGAAGTTCGGCCGATCCAAGAGATGGGAGGGTTTCCTACCCTAGCTTGGACAACAAGATTGGATTAGTATAAATACAAACCCCTTGTATTCATTATTCTCTAATCTTATTCTCTAGCATACCCTAACTTCTTTCTTCTCCCCTTTCCTTGTGTTTGGCCGATCGAACTACTCCCAAACCCCTTGGGAAATTCGATCCAACATACACAATATAAGTGTTTGGTTTGTTCGTGATCAAGAACCCAGCTTTTCTCATTGAAACGTTAGTAATACGTGTGTACAAGAACGAAGATCAAGCATACTTTTGCTTGTGTTTTCTTTCCCATTCGACTTAGGTGAAGTCGAATATACTAAACCCTAAGCTAGGGTTTATTGGTTCTTGTTTACTCGATTTCTTGTTTAGCTAGAAATCAAAGGTACACATATTCTTTTATTTTGGTTAATTAATTACAAGTGTTAGATCCTATATTCCGCTGCATGCTTTGATGTTTATGTTTTATGTTTTATATAATTGTTATGATATACATATTCCAACAGTGGCATCAAGAGCCGTTAATACTGTGTAATTAATTACCAAAGCACATAAAAATTGGATCTTTGTGATTATTACATGTTTATGGTGTTCTAGGGTTTTAAAAATAAGTAAACCCTAATTTTTTCTAAGTAGGGTCGATTACCCTAAAATTAATTAATTAGGGTTTTAGTTTTGTAAAACTTGTAGAAACCCTAGGTTGCATGTAATTTTTTATGTGAATAATTAATGAATATTTGTGATATGTCATTAATTGATATGCGTAACTTAGACTTGATTATGTTTATAATAAGTGCTATGTGGAATCCATGATGAAAACATGCATGTTTTGTCATGGATTATAATGAATTTGGGGTAATTGTTACGTATTTTGAATACATGCTATATGAGGCGATTTGTACAAATTAATTAAGGTTTTAGTAATAAATTGTTTGACAAGTTAAAATTACTAAAAGATAATTAATTATATAATTAGGGAAGACCCCATTTGAATCGTCACAATCAATTATGTGTGTTATTGTATATATTTATCGTAGGACTTACGCAACCAAGTAATTGGTGTATGTGGTCCATTGGTACCTAGCTCAAAAACCACTGGGAGTCCTAGGATCAATATATACATGTTAATTGATTTATTTAGCATGTCCATTGATTATGACTTTTTTTTTTGTTAATTGCTATTTGTTTATATATGTTGTGACATGATAGTAAGCAAATGGTAATTTTATAAATAAAAATTAAACTAGACTTAATAATGGTGAAACATGGTTTTAAGCTTTAAAAATCTTAAACTTTTAATTGATTGATGCAACTGTACCAAAATGGTCGAAAGGCGGACCTAATTTTGACAAACTATAAGGTTGGTTTAAGGTTGGTTTCGCATTAAATTGTGGCCTTAAAGAGACTCCATTCTGTAGGGTATTCACAATGCAAGAAACACTTGTATGAGGCTTAGTTTTGGATCGAATAGAAGATATTCTAGAGAGAGATAGGAGAGTTTGGGAGCCTTTGTAGAGAGAGAAACAATATGAGATTAGATTAGCTTGAAAGGTCCAACCCTTCCCATGGGTGGGAAGGGTGTATTTATAGTACTACATAATATGTCCTTAGTGGACTGTGGAGCGAGCTGACAGTGGGTAAAGACCCGACCCACTCCACAATATTACTAATAACTAAACTACTAATAATATTACTGATTATCCTACGAGCTATGATGTGCTACTAAGTACTCGGGGTGACCGAGTCTTCAACTGAATATTCATATTCCTAACAATCTCCCCCTAAGGGAGGTCACCCCGGAAGTCATGTTCTGAATTCTAGCACTTCATCCTTGGATCTTGATTTCATAGCTCGTACTCATTGATTCTTCAATTTCCTTGATCATTGTGCAGCAGCAAATCTTAAGATGACTTTTTCTTTTGTCTTGGATGATCTTTGTTGATTCTTTGGGGTTATCATTCCACTTGAGTCTCCAAGTCATCTTTCAGTAGTAAGTCTCCATGTGATGAAATATACTTAGAGTCAACATGCTCACACTATATGGTGTCATGATCTTCTGCATCAGAGTTAGCAGAAGCGGTGTTGAAGGTCTTTTGGGTGATCATGACTTTGTTGAGAAACAATGATGATGTAGTGTGAACATGTGGTAGAGGATTGACATCTTTACTGCAACCAGCTACAACAGCAACCAGCTACAGCATTCCACAGCTACAACCGCCAGATATTCCTGCATACGACAGTTAGCAATAATTCGACCGGTACTTACAAGTTTGGACTTCGAGATAGTCAACAGCATATTGTGAAAACTCTCTCTAATCCTTACCATGACCGTTCCTAATCGAAAACCCACAGAGGGCTTTTTAAGATTTTACCGTAGTAAATCAACGATTAGGTGAGTCGCTGGAGATCACTCCACGACTGTAGACCGGTTGAAACCGCCGCGACCACTAAGCGTAATCCACGAGGAATTACCGAAGTGACCTGCTTTCAGGGCTGCTTGATGTTGACCCTGGCAGGAATTTCCATTCAATCATTGAGAATTACATTAGTAGATTCTCTCATAAATGTTCTGGCAGATTGCTAAGATCTGCGTAGGACTCATAAGTTTACAACTGGTGTCCTTAATGTTGAACAACCAGTGTAGAAGTGGTATGTGTTCCTATGAGATCTTATTATGCATCTCGTGGCTCTAGACTCTATAGTGCGTTTTGATTTAGTGAGCGGAGGCTGGAGAGAAACTGCCACCTTTTCAATATCATCTAACTCGGAGTGAGAGAGATGATAGAAATGTGTTGAACTCCGTGACAATTGAAACAAGAATCCTTTGAGGGACCTTGAGTGGCTATGGAGGGTTGTGCAGCGTATCACTGGGTCCATGATACTTTGTCTTCAATGCCAGCAATCAACTAAGTGATTCTGACAGCATATGTATTGACCCGGTTTCTGCCTAAGTTGTAAGGAGGGCTATTTCTTTTCACCCTTTCTCTTTACAATTCTTTTTCATTCTTCAACCCCTTCAGTGCTTACCGAGACTTCATAACTAACACCTTGTTGGGTTTATTCCAGTGTTAGCTCCATCTCAGTCAGCACTATTCCCTCATTCACTTTCCTCCTTTTTAATCATACCTAAGGACTTCTACACTAACTAGTGGATTGTCCCTGGGTAGATCCCTCCGGCTCTGGCGGGATCGTGGGAACTTGTACCTAACCTTACCATCCTTATAACTCCATTATATGAAATACAATGGTTGGTCTTTGGTGTTCTTCCACAATTGCCAAACCAAATCTTTGAAAAATCTCTCAAAGTGTTCATGATTTCGAAACATATTTTTTGCAAACACTTGAGAGTTTTATATTTTTCAAATGCTCCCCCTCAACATGTGCTCGGTTGATTGTTTTATAAATTTGCACATGTTAGGTAGAGCTCGCACTTTTTGAATTGATCCACTTTCAGTGAACATGACCGTTTCGAGACACGCTTACATTACTAGTTAGACTAGCTTGAAATTATTACCCGGCCTGGTCAAGTCCACAGAAAGTTTCTCGAAATGGTACACTCTACTCAGATACATCTTTTTCGAGACACGCTTACATCACTGGTTATACCAGCTTGAAATTATTACCCGGCCAAGATGTATCCTTTCGATTGATGACAGTTCAAGTTTCGTCAATTCATTGGTGAAGTCTGAGCCTTGCACACGTGAGATGCATGCCAAATCCTTTCCTCCCCCTCAATAAGTGCATTGGTATACAAAAGAGTTTAGCACTTACTGGAGAGCTTTCATTCACATCCAAAACATTTTGCTCCCCCTCAATATGTGCATTGATATATAAAATGGTTTAGCACATACGGGAGAGCATACATTAACATTCAAAATCATCACATTTTATCAGAATTTTCTATTTAAATCACATTCTCTCCCCCGATCAAAAATTTCAAACCATTTGAGATTTGTGATCCCAAGTGATTTAAATAAGTATAGAAAATTTGGGAGAAAATGTGGTCAGGTTTGAATGTATTCTGATTTTGAAGCATACTATGCTTCCCTTGAAACACCGAGAGAGTGTCACTGCTGATGTTGCACAATTTTGGCAAGGTGTCGGGAATTTGAACAAATATGCCCCCCCCCCTCAATTAATGACCCGTTTTCCATTAAAGGAGCTGTAGTCATTCAATTGAGCGACGGGTATTTGTGAAAATTTAAATCAATTTACCACCTTGTGTAACATCAAGACTCTCTTGAAGAATCAAACAAGATAAAGAGTCTGATGTAAAGAAGACTTCTCTTCTAATACACGAAATGACGCACTGAAACGTACATCAAGTCGGGAGAACATGGATATAAAGTAATCCATGCCCAGGTGAACATCACCCGGTTGGAGGAACAGCTATCTTTTTGGCGACATGCTTTCCCATTGTACAGTGCGGGTTGCAGTATGAAGTAACTGCAAGCCATTTAGACATGTTTTAACTGATTAGTATAACTTCTGCTCGAGCTTCATTTAAGAATCCGTGCCATTGTTGAATGACATTTCTAGATACGTAAATGTTATCGATAAACAGAAGACATGCCTAGGTAGAACTATTTTTGGTATTTTCTGATTTTTTTCGATTTTTATGGTTTTTATAGGTTTTATATTTTTGTATTTTTTTTTTTTTTTTGATTTAAGATATATACAACTATGTACAAGGATATAAGAAGACAATCCTTTACTCCTCCTTTTCTTCCTAAAGACACTTAGGGTTTCAGGAGTCATGCTTTTCATGCCAAGGCGTGGGAGAATAAACTGAAACCTTTCTCTTGGGAGGGCCTTGGTGAAGATGTCAGCTAACTGAAACTCTGTCCTCACGAAGTATAGTTCCACAATTCCTTTTTCCACCTGTTCTCTGATGAAGTGATGCCTGATGTCGATGTGTTTTGACCTGGAGTGCTGAACATTGTTACAACAAAGAGCAATGGCGCTTTTGTTGTCACAATATAGGGGAATTTTGTTGTATGAGAATCCATAGTCCGAAAGCTGTGATCGCATCCAAAGGATTTGTGCATAGCAAGCAGACATAGCAATGTACTCAGCTTCAGTAGATGATATGGAAGTACTCATCTGCTTCTTAGAAGACCAACTAACCAACTTTTCCCCTAAAAACTGAGCTCCTCCTGATGTACTTCGACGAGTGTCTTGACATCCCGCATGATCAGCATCCGCGTAAGCCGTTAACTCCATTGCAGTGTCCTTAGGATACCAGAGACCCATATGAACCGTGCCTTGAAGATATCGGAAGATCCTTTTCACTGCTTCAACATGCTTCTTGGTTGGTCTGGATTGATACCGAGCACACATACACACAGCAAACAGAAGATCTGGTCTGCTAGCCGTGATGTACATCAAAGATCCAATCATGCTTCGATACTTTGTTGTATCTACTGGAATCCCTGAAGGATCTTCATCCAGCTTTGTTCTATCAACCATGGGAGTGTCAACAGGTTCACTTGAATAGAATCCAAACTTTTTCAAGATCTCGTTGGCGTATTTGGATTGATTAATGAATATGCCTCCGGGACTTTGAGAAACTTGTAATCCTAAGAAGAATGACATTTGTCCCATCATGGACATTTGGAACTTGGAATTCATCTCCTTTGAAAAACTATCACATTCACTAGGATCTGTTGAAGCAAAGATGATATCATCTACATATATCTGAACCAGCAGTAGATGGTTTCTTGACTTCTTGGTGAATAGTATGGGATCAACAACACCCTTGGAGAATCCGTTCACTAGGAGGAACTTGGACAATGTATCGTACCATGCCCTTGGCGCCTGTTTTAACCCATAAAGAGCCTTCTTCAAGCGGTAAACATGAGTAGGATGTTCAGTATCCACGAATCCTTCTGGTTGACTCACATAAACTTCTTCCTTTAAGTCACCATTCAAGAATGCTGTTTTGACATCCATCTGGTAGACTATCATATTTTGACTAGCAGCATTTGCGAGGAAGATTCTTATGGCTTCAATTCTAGCAACAGGAGCAAACGATTCTTCAAAATCAATGCCCTCTTCTTGTCTGAACCCTTTAGCAACTAGCCGTGCCTTGTTCTTTAAGACATCACCATACTCATCAAGCTTCACTTTGAAGATCCACTTTAAAGCGATGATCATTGCAAGCTCTGGAGGAGGCACTAATTCCCATACTTCAAGTCTATCAAATTCATGGATTTCATCCTGCATAGCCTGGAACCAGCAATCTTTAGTCATTGCTTCTTTGGCATCTTTTGGTTCTACTTTGGACAGTACGGAATTGAAGAAGCACCATAGTGCATCAGTGGCTAGTTGATTACGTGTGGATACTGGACGTGAGGGATTGCCTATGATGTTGTCGATTGGATGATCACTGGTCCATTTCCTGAGATGGTCGTGAGGTTGAGGGTTATGAACAGACGTTGCAGTGCTGTGTTCTTCAAGTAAGGATGTGTCTGATGAATGTTCAGGAGCAAATATGTTTTCAAAAGGAACCTCATCAACAGGAGCAAAAGGATTAACTTCCAAAGAATGATTATCTGAAGATTCTTGTATTACTGGAGAAGATTGAGCGTTTGATGACGAAGGCGATTGACTGGCAGCTGGAGCATTGTGACTGACTGATACTGAAGCTGTAGGGCCTTCTGAACCTTGTGGGGCTTGAACCTCAGTCATAGGAAGTATAGCAGGTTCACCCGGGATGGTTCCATTCGTTGGCTCAAAGTATTCATCAAACATAGGATCGAATAACTTCTTCAACTCCTCACAAGTAGGTGGCACATAAGAATCTGCAGGCGTGGAATTCTATACAAGTCCTGAACTAATGGGTCCAGGTGACAAAAGGTTAAGATCGGGTCCAAAACTAATTTGTCCTGAAGCAGGTTGCTCACTCAGCTCATCGAACGTAACATGAATGGTTTCCATGATTTTACGGGTTCTCTTGTTGTAGATTCGATCCCCTTTACTGTCTGGTGCGTATCCAACAAAAATACCTACATCTGCTTTAGCTCTTAACTTTCCCAAGTCTTGACTATCGTTGGTTGGGTAGCAAAGTGCACCAAACACACGAAGAAAGGAAAGATCTGGTTTCTTGTTATGAATTAACTCGAAGGGAGTCTTCTCATGAACCGGATGAATTAGGGATCGGTTTTGAGTGTAACATGCTGTTGCAATAGCCTCTGCCCAGAGAAACATCGGTGTCTTTGAAAATATAAGCATAGTTCTTGCAGCCTCCACCAGAGTACGGTTCCTTCGTTCAACCACTCCGTTCTGTTGAGGAGTGCGAGGGATACTTTTCTGATGCGTGATGCCAATACTTTCATAGAAGTTACGGAGTTGTTGGTTAACAAACTCAGTACCATTATCAGTGCGGATGATTCTGACAGTCTTATCGAGCCTTACTTGCAGCTGTTTTATCAATTTAATGATAACCTCTGGAGTTTCGTCCTTGGTTCTCAGAAATTTTACCCATGTGAACCGAGAATAATCATCTACTATCACCAGAACGTACTTCTTTCTATTTATGGTTTGTATTCTCATTGGACCGCACAAGTCCATGTGGAGGGTATGAAGAACTTCCAAGTTGGTGTTGATGGTTTTAGGCTTGTGGGTTTGTTTCTTGCTTTTACCCAGTTGACATGCAGAGCAGAGATGATCTTTCTCATATTTCAGTCTGGGCATCCCTCTAACAAGATCTTTACGGGAAAGATTGTTTATGGTGCCGAAGTTCAAGTGGTTCAAACGACGATGCCACAGCCATGATTTTGTTTTAGAGGCTTTAGAGAGCAAGCATATGGGAGAGGATTTCAACATTTCTTCAATCGATATGGTGTATAGATTGGTGCCCCGACTGCCCTTGAGGAGATCTATACCATCCAATTCTCTGACGAAACATGTATGCTTTCTGAAAGCCACTTCCAGATCTGAATCACAAAATTGACCCACAGAAAACAGATTGTGCCCTAGTCCTTCCACATAGTATACCCTTGAGATTACACTGTCACCAAACACATAATCTCCATAGCCCATAATAGCACCAAAGTGGTCGTTCCCAAATCTAACTGTCCCGATAAACTTTTTCACGAAGTTCTTGAGCCGTGAGCGATCCCCAGTCATATGTTTTGAGCAGCCTGAGTCCAAATACCACAGGACGATTTGTACGACCTGCATTTGAAACCAGACAACAATGGATAACTGAAAAATGTGGATCCCCAAGTGCAATTGGGGTCCATTTGGTCAGCACACACATATTCAGGAACCACAGATTTCACAGATGCTACTGTCTTTACTGAGGAGACAGAGCTTGAGACAGGACAAGACCTAGATGGAAGGCATTGTGATTCTAAAGGCAGGATTCTACCAGTTGGTCTCCATTCCTTATTCTTCACAATTTTATGCATATTCATTTTAGGTAATGGTCTCTGTTTTCCTAAATTGAATTTCCTTCCAGTGGGTCTCCATTCCTTAACTTTCATAATTTTATGCTTATTCATTTTAGGTAACGTGCACTGTTTTCCTAAACTGAATTTCCTTCCAGTGGGTCTCCATTGATAGCCTATGCTAGCAAATGTTTTTCCTGTAGCTTTCCAAGCTTTCTTGCATGTTTCAGTTATCCTACCATTCTTAACATGGGGTGACGCAGAAGACATCAAGAAGGACACAACACAATCATCATGATTAGCAGAAATTAAACAATTGTCGCATGTTTTACAGATTGCATTAGAATTCGAATTAATTACAGTACTTTTGATACTAGAATCAACACGATTCATCCTATTCATTGCAAACTTATTATTCCTAGGTTGGGCTTCTACATTCTTCAAGTGATCATTCTTAGCTGGCGCAGTCCTATCCTTTCTTGCATTTTCTCTAGACCTTGACTCGCTAGCTTGGGTGTCACTTTTTACTCCTGTAGAAGCATCGAAGGAAACATTAGTTTGTTTTTCTGTCACATGCCTTCCTGATAAAGATGTGTTGGGTTCTGATGTCTTAGGTGGTAGATCAAAGGCTACATGCTTGTTCTCAACAGTAGATGATGATGCAACAGATCTATCTCTATGGCTGCTAAACTTAGGAATTGAGCCTATGGCATATTCTAAGTTTTCCTGAATCCTTTTCGTGAGTTTGCAGGCATAGACAACTTCCCAATCAAGTGGCTTATCAGTCCTATCCTTTTCAACCACCTCACGAAGTGTGTCAAGGCCCTCTCTAAGATGATCGAGATATGTTTGATGGGCAAGGCTGTTATTTCTAAGCTTAAATGGAATACGCCCAACATCAACATCATACTTTTTACTATCAATAGCCTTTGGTGCATCACAATTACAAGCGGTGCATGGCATTTTACCTTTCACCCGAGCCTTAAGATTCTCAATTTCATTTGTCAAAGAGGTTATTTGATCATTATGATTGCTTCTTGTAACTTTAATAGAATCATATAACTCTTTGAAATGTTGTTTAACCTTTGAATTTTCTTCTCGATAACACTCATTTTCATAATGTAACTTATTTATGGTGTTTTGATATTGAAAATTCTGAGAATCTGAAGACGAAGGTTTATTGGTGCCATACACTTCACACTTGTTGGATTTCAATTGGGCAATTTGGGCCCTCAGCAGTCGAATCGTGTTCGTGTGAGCTTGAATTGTCTCATCTCGTTTGCTTAATTCAAAATAAGTATCAAATTCAGGAGCATCCAAGGATGTCTTGTCATTCGATATTTTATGTTTTTCATTTAAATGTTGATATTTCAATTGCAAATTAAGGTATTCAACTTCCAATTTTGAAAAACGTTTAACCATATTATCATGGTCATCATTTTGAATTTTTTTAAGCAATTTTAAATTCTCCCCCTCAAGCTCAACAACACGATTCTGGGTGACATTTAACGCAATAGCATACTCATTAAATTGACAAGCAGACAATGCATAATCAGTAACAGTGTAAAATACATCTTGTGCAATACATTTAGCAATCAAGTTGTCGTTAGTAATGAGTATGTTTTTTCTTTCAATCTCTCGACTCTTAAGTTCTATTGCATGTTCATTCACCTCATTTTCCATATCTTTAAACACTACTTCCATTTCTTTTATTTCGGCTTTAAGAGCAGTTTGCAACCCTTCAAAGTGTTCTTTAAGTAGTTTAAAGAATGGCATGACCTCAGTTAAGTAACACCTTTTTGCATGTTCAAAACACCTTTCCCCCTCAGTAATACCAGAGGGTGTGATTCTCTTCTTACATGTTTTATCGAAATCAGCAAACAATTGCCAAAGCACATATAAGCTGATAAAAGTTTTGCATTCAGTGGGAAGAGACAAAGGCACTAAATTCCTAGGTGTATTGGGGGGATACACCGTTATGGAGGCAACTTTTCTAATAAGGGGGGTGTTGGCCTTAAGTTTTTCTACCTTAAGTTTTTCATTATCTTGTTTCCAGAAAATCTGTTCAGGTGTTAACTTCTTTTGAGGAGCAAACACAGTCAAACGATTTTCCTCATAATAATCATGGGGCTTGATTATTATTCGTCTGACTATGCACTCGGGATCCCTCATTTTCTCATTCATTTTTTCCCTCGTTCTATCACTCATCTCATCCTCTTCATTTGTGTAGATATGCTCAGGTTGGTCATGAATAGGCATAAGCATCACATTACCATCATATAGGGCTGGTTGAAGTACTTTCATGTCCCTAAGGATGGCTGACTTAGGTTCACCTATCATGATTTTACTATGCTTATCACTCAACTTTCTGTGCTTATGAATCATTTGAGCAGTTTGTATGGTTTGATCTTGTGTGTACAACTTATCTTCAAGCTTATTTTTTAACGTCTTGAGTCTAGTGAAATCATTTAAAAGAGTTGTTTCTTTTTGTTTGAATTCTTGCTTAAGTGTAGTTACACACTTTTGTGCTTCCTGTTTCTGTTTGACAGACTGTTCTAGCTGACTTTTCAAAGAACTCAACTCTAATTTTAATGTTTCTTCTCTTACTCTAGACTCTTTAATAAGTGTACTCATTTGACCTTCTAATTTCTGCTCTCGTTCATTAAGCTCAAACTTAGCACGCTGTTCATACATAGCCACTTGTTCTTTATAGATATTAAGTCTAGTGATCAAGTCATCATCAGGGGCAGGCAACTTGTTTTCTTGGCACTCATATGCATTATCTAACTTACACGCATTATCTAAGGCACCTATATTACTTACAACACAAACATCTTTATTTACAAAAGAATCACCATTTGGTACATCAGGTAAGTTGTTGTGATTCAAATACTGTTCATATGAAATAGTATTGCTATTTTCCATGTCAACAGTAGTTGTGTCAGAAACATCTGCCTGTTGTACATCTTTGGGATTCTTTTGTCCCTCGACTATATTATATGTGTCATAAATTTTTAGTACCTCAGATATCACGGATGCATTAGACGAACCAACTTGACGTGGAGATGAGACCAGGGAAGACAAGTTAGCCATGAAGATAGTTTGAGCCGTAGGTTCATCATCTACATCAGAGTCATATGCATCACAGTCATCTGCCTTGAAGATGTTGGGATCATTAAGTGCTAGATCCTGAACTGGTTTCTCATCCACATCTTCATCAAAAGTATTTCCTCCATCTCCTGCCAAGAACAGTAACTCTTCCTCATCCAATACCGCTCCATTCTCTTGAGCTTGCATTAACAGCATCTTGTCTTTGAAGTAATCTGAGTTCTGAGGACGTTTAGGTTGATTGCAGGTTCTAGCAATGTGTCCAAGCCCCCCACAATTATAAAACTTGATCTGTTTCCCTTGCCCCTGATTGGCATTCCCTGCTCTATTCTGCACATAACCTCGACCCATGTTTCTACCAGCTCTCCCTTGCACATTCTGAACCACAATTTTCCCATCCTCCACCATTGCTAGATTGCGTGGGTTGGATGAATTCCTTAACTGATTGTTGGTCTGAGGAAGTGATGCTTGAAACTGTTGAACCAGTAATGAAACTTGATTGGTGAGATTGTCAATCATTTTGTTGGTCTGAGAGTACCCTGAGTCAAGTTGAGAGCTCATAGCAGGTACTTGTGAGTGAGGTTGATGATAGCTTGGGTTGGATGATGGTTGGATTGTCGGTTGAACATTTGTCATGAACGCTAGTGAATCATTTGTAGTTGAAGGACTTAACTTTTCTCTCAGCACCCGATCATAGACAGCATGCTTCTCATGTTGTTGCAGGTAGGCATATAGCTGTTCATAGTTGGTATCCCTTAAACCTTTGTTGAGTTTGACAGCTGTAACAAATCTGTCCCATTCAGGAGTCATGTTGTTCACAAACTTTGAGTTTAGTTGGATATTGGGCATAGTCATTCTGATCATCCTCATATCATTCACCAACTTATGAAATCTCACATAGTAGTCTGTGACATTCTCTCCTGGGTTCATTTTGAAATGCTCAAACTCATCATACAGCTGTGACTCACGATCTTCCTTTGTGAGTTCTGACCCTGCTAACAGCATCTTAACGTTGTCCCACACAGCTTTGGCTTCAGTGTTGAAATTGATGAGCTTGTATACATCCTTTGGAAGACCTTGAATGACTATGTTTGAGGCTCTAATGTCGGCATCATACCTCTTCTTTTCTTCTTCATTAAGATCATTGTAGTTTCTAGGTCTGTCTATGCCCCAAGTCACAGTCCCATCTTCACCAGTTGTAACAACATCTCTGGTGGTACCCATCTGATATGGTCCATCGTCAATTGACTTAAGAATGTTAACTCCATTATCTTTTCCCAAGCAGTAAAGTCTTATTCGTTGTGCCCAAGACTCATAATCGGTCCTATCTAGCATAGGTGGACGAGTGTCAGATCCTGCTGCTTGAATATCTTCTGATGATGTGTTAGATGTGGTAGCCATAGTAACTACGGGATTTTACAGATCTTGTGATTTAACCGAGAAATCGAATCTTTCGCGGGAATTTCTAAAATCACCAAGACACAAACCGCCTAGACAAACCGCGTAGACACAAACCGCGTATGCGCCTAAGAGACAAACCGAGTTCACACTGGAGATACAAACCGCGTTGACACAAACCGCGTATGCGCCTAAGAGACAAACCGAGTTCACACTAGAGATACAAACCGCGTTGACACAAACCGCGTATGCACCTAAGAGACAAACCGAGTTCACACTGGAGATACAAACGCGTTGACACAAACCGCGTATGCGCCTTAGAGACAAACCGAGTTCCCACTGGAGATACAAACCGCGTTGACACAAACCGAGTTCAAGCTGCTTATACAAACCGCGTTGACACAAACCGCGTATGCGCCTTAGAGACAAACCGAGTTCACACTGGAGATACAAACCGCGTTGACACAAACCGCGTTGGCACAAACTTCCAAACCCGTCACTTTCAATGCTGTTTGTCCTTTTTCTTAAACTAGTAAAAGGACAAACCGCGTACCCGATGTAGGGCTGTAAACGAGCCGAGCTGAGCCGAGCCAGGGTAGGCTTGGGCTCGGCTCGTTTAAAAATCGAGCCGAGCCGGCTCGGCTCGTTTATTTATACGAGCCGAAAAGTTGAGCTCGGGCTCGGCTCGTCAAATACTCGAGCCAGCTTGTGGCTCGTCGAGCCCGCTCGTTTACATTGAATGGGATATACTTTAACATAAAAAAACAAAAAAATAAGCTACACGATTTTAATCCAGGTCAAAATGTCAAATACTAATTCAATTCTAATAAAAATTAGTTCTGCAGTTCTGCAATATGGCCATCAAAGTAATTAACAAAATAACAGACTTGAGTTTCTTTCATCTAGAAGTTAACAAAATAGCATTTCCAAAAACTTGAATTACTCTTTCATCTAGTTGTATATATTATATTATATATAACTAAAGTTTAGTTATATATATATATATACGAGCCAAACGAGCGAGCCAACGAGCGAGCTAACGAGCGAGCCACGAGCCAAGCCGACGTTGGCTCGGGCTCAGCTCGTTTACAAACCGAGCCGGCTCGACTCGACTCGTTTATAAACGAGCCGATTTCGAGCGAGCTTTTTTCGAGCTTTTTTCGAGCGAGCTTCGAGCAAGCCACGAGCCGCGAGCTTTTTGAACAGCCCTAACCCGATGTGACACAAACAGCGTTCAAGAACTTCCAAAATACACAAACCGCATCCAAGAACACTTGAAATAAAACCACTCGAATCACCCAAAAACACCACACACAAACCTTAAATCTGTGAATCCAAGTACTAAATACTACTCTTATACTATTCCTAAGCTAGAAAGTACAAGGTATAACAACTTTAAATCACTAAACAAAGCACAAAATGAAATATTAGTAACTTGACAAATCGAACCAAAAAACCTCACAAACTACACAAATCCGTGAATACCAACTCTCATGGACCTAACCATGGCTCTTGATACCAATTGTAGGGTATTCACAATGCAAGAAACACTTGTATGAGGCTTAGTTTTGGATCGAATAGAAGATATTCTAGAGAGAGGTAGGAGAGTTTGGGAGCCTTTGTAGAGAGAGAAACAATATGAGATTAGATTAGCTTGAAAGGTCCAACCCTTCCCATGGGTGGGAAGGGTGTATTTATAGTACTACATAATATGTCCTTAGTGGACTGTGGAGCGAGCTGACAGTGGGTAAAGACCCGACCCACTCCACAATATTACTAATAACTAAACTACTAATAATATTACTAATTATCCTACGAGCTATGATGCGCTACTAAGTACTCGGGGTGACCGAGTCTTCAACTGAATATTCATATTCCTAACACATTCTGTCTCTCCGCCCGCTTGTGCGTCAAAATTGGACTTACCATGTACAACCATTATATGTACGAAGCATCTTAAGGCAAAGTTGTAAGTTTCTCAACGCCATCAATTAAAACTTTGTTGATTTAAGCTTAGTAAAGAAACTAATGAGTAAAAGTTTTTTACATGAAACATATGATACAAGATGAATGCATGACATCTTTGTACATATTTTTGATTACACACATCAAAATAAATACCCTTAATTTAAGTTATATGCCATCCAATGAAACGGAAACACCTGAGATTACTATTTTCATTTGTCGTGGGACGAGCATGGATGGTAATCAAAGGGTAAATCTCCATTTGTCGTGGGACGAGCATGGAAGTATTTGCAGTTTCTTAAGTTGGTTAACTTAATTGAGTTGATAGTGAAAGGACTAGTCACTCAAGGCATAAAGATGGGGATAAAACATGCTTACATTTGCAACTGAGGTTGGCAAAATATGTAAATCCCATAATTCTAGGAATTGCAATTTGAGATTGGCAATTGAGTTCGACTCGTACCTTATTGAGTACTTTCATTACTAGCAGCCCAAGCTGATGTGATGAAACTATGTCAATTTGGATCCTAATTTTCAGTGAAAATTAAATGGTTAAATGTTATTTACCATGGGTGTTTAATTTTCTTGAAAAGTTTTATTATCGAAAGTACTAACTTTTGAACTTTTTTCTGTAGAAATGGCTCTGCCCGAAAACACTAATATGAACAACATGAGTTCTGCTTTCAAGCAAAGGCTTGAGAGAGATAAGTTGACTGGTACAAAGAATTTCAATGATTGGCATCGTTCTTTGAGAATTGTTCTGCGGATGGCCAAAAGAATTGATTATCTTAGTAAGCCTCTTCCTATTGCTCCTGCTGGTACTGCATCTAATGCAGACCATGAAGCATACAACATTGAGTATGAGAAGCACAATGATGTGGCTTGTCTTATGTTATCTGGGATGGACATTCAATTGCAAAAGCAATTTGAGCACTATGGTCCCATGGACATGATCAATGAACTCAAACGTATGTTTGAGAAACCACCTGCTGCAGAATTATATGAGTTGATAGATTCTTTGCATAGTTGTAAGCAGGATGCTAGTAAACCAGTGAGTGCCCATGTATTGGAAATGAAAAGTTATTTGGACCAATTGGAGCGACTCGGCTGCGGTTATGTGCAAGATGTATGTATTGGCCTCATCAATCGATCCCTTAACGAGGAGTTGTTTGGTGATTCTGTGCGCAACTACAATATGCATTGCACGGGGAAGACAATAAGTGAGTTACATGCAATGCTTATTGACTTTGAGAAAGGATTGTCAAAGAAGGCACCTACACCCGCTGTATTAGCAATACAAGGTGGTAGGATTACTAAGCCCAACAAACTGCAACACGCGAACAAGTAGGGTAAAGGCAAAGGAAAGGGTAAACAAGTTATGACCTACCAGAAAATGCCTAAGAAGCAGAATCCTCCTAAGAAGAAGGAGAATCCCAAGAAGGATTTGGCTGCTTGTCACCACTGCAACACTCCAGGACATTGGAAGAGGAACTGTCCATTGCTTCTAAAGGAGTTGCATTTGAATAAAAATAAGAAGGTTGGGAATGTCGCGAGCACTTCAGGTATTTTTATGATTGAATTATTTTCTTTTCCTCTTAAGCATAATTCCTGGGTATATGATACGGGATGTAGTACTCATATTTGTAACACATCGCAGGGGCTTAGAGGAGCAAGGAAGCTGGCCTATGGAGAAAGCTACTTGTACGTGGGTGATTTAAAACAATTTATATCCCAAAAAGGAGAATTGCAAAGGAAATATGCAAAACCCTAGGTTCGTTGTCCCGATTGAAGATTGAATGGAATTTGTGATTCGGGATCGTGATACGTGTCGTGAATGTGAATAAGAGTGTGATATTTTAATTTCTACACTACGAATATTTAAATAACAAATGTAAACAACTAATTAAACTATAGGTACAAGTAAACTAAGCACGTAAACTTAAAAATGAAAATTGGAATTTAAAAACGTTACGCGACGAATTTTAAAAACGTAAATAAAAGTGATTTTCTAAAATTTAAGCCCTAAAAATACAAAATAATTTTTATTAAATCCTAAATATAAAAAGAAAATTTTGGGAAAAAGAAAAATATTTTTTTGACTTTTTAATAATTTTTTATAATTTAAAAACTATTTAAACTAATTTAAATTTCTAAAAATACTAAAACTAATTTTAAAAATCTGAAAATTTTTCAAAAGTTACTTTACATTACCAGAAAGCTAAGAAAAATAAAATAGGTCCATTTAGCTAATGAATAAGCTGTTTTAAAAGCTCAAACAGTTTAATAAGCTAATTAATAAAGGATATGATAAATATTAAATTTTGTAAAACTAATCTAAGTAGATGCAAGAGCAGAGTGGTAAACTTGTGTGTGTGTGAGGCAAGAGACCTGGGTTCGAACCCCAGGTATAACACTTTTTTGTAATTATTTTATTATTATTTTTATTTTTTTTTGAATTTTTTCTTTTAAAATTTAACTAACAAGGGAAAATAAGCTGATTTAAAAACTGAACCACTTTTTTAGAACCAATAATAAGCTACTTACTAATTTAAACAAGAGCTAAACTACTTCAAACTAATGACCAAAATACCAAAATCAAGCTTATACCAAACAGTTTCCTACTTTCAAAATGTGCAGACTGACCTAAAAACTATATAACTAACTAATACTGCTTAAACTTGTTTAAAAGCTACTAAATAGACTAAAGTAAAGCCAAATGAAAATGACTTAAGTGCCAAAACAAGCTATCACAGTCCTAACTCTTGTGAAGACCATTAAGCCAAACACTCTATAAACAAGCTGTATTGAGTTTTTTTTTTTTTTTTTTTTTGAAGTAATTTTAAGGCAAGACTAACTAAGACCAACTCATACTATCATCTAAACCATCACTAATCAGAACAATAAGTAAATAAATAAGCAATAAGCAATAGTACTATTTTTGGATTTTTACTGAATAATAAAAAAAAACTGAAATATTAAAACGAGAATCAAAATTACAATACTGAAATTGAAATAAGCTTAAACATTATAATACCTTAAAAAAAAGCTAAATAAAGCCTAAGTTGCTACCGAACCATGATCCTCTATTTATACTAAAAAAATAGAAAAAACCCTAGTTCGAGTGTGTTTGTTGTGTGAGTGTGTTCCCCTTCGTGCACTTGTGCTTCTTTGCTGACCCTTGGATCTTTTCTTGCTCCTCACATCTTTAATCTTGAGCCGTTGATGATTCTTTAGCCTCGGATTGCTGAGGTGGAGGGGAGGGGACCAAAGACAAGGTCATGTGATGTCTTTGGCTGGTAGTGGTGGTGAGAGTGATAAGGTGGTGATTAGGGTTTAATGGCGATTAGGGTTTAAAAGGAAGAATGATGTACAGTGTTTAATTGGGTTTTTGACTCAAATTGGGGGAGTTTGACCATGAAAGGGGATTTGACTATCTTTTGACCCGGGTTTGATATAAAAAGGGAAAAACGGGTTATAGTTTGTTTGACCCGGGTCTGTTTGTTAACTAATCGGGGGTTGGGCTTTTGGGTGAAGTGGGCCTTAAGGGGACGTGGGGTTTAGTTTAGTGGATTGTGGTATTGGGTTGTGTCCGGTTTAGTGTAAGTTTTAGAGTAAATGGGAATTAAACCAAGGACCATGGTTGTAATTTATGAAACCTCAAGGACCATTTCTGCCAAATTTTCAAAGTTCTTCAAGGGTCCATTTTTGCTAAGTAAAGATAATCCAAGGGTCATTTTGGAATTTCTTGAGCTTGAATCAAATCCATATGAAAAACGACTTTCCGGCTTCGGTTTTCGGCTCTTTTCCATTCCAAGCTCGGTTTTGTCCATATTTGCCCCGTTTTCAATCCTTTTGTACCTGAAACACAAAAAACACAATCCAAGGATATTTGTAACAATATTGGGTCCATTTGGGGGTTTTTTGGTCATTTTTGTGGGGTTTTTCGGGCATAAAATGATGAGTAAAAGGCCACTCATCAGTGGGCAATGACATACGTGCAACAGTTGAAGCCATAGGGACATTCGATTTAGTCTTACCTTTGGGTTTAATACTAGTTTTGAATAATTGTCATTATGCACCTTCTATCATTACGGGTGTCATTTCAGTTTCTTTGTTATTGGATATTGGTTTTGATCACACATTTACAAATAATGGAATTTCGGTTTCTTTAAATGATGTTTTTTACTTTAATGCAATTCCTATTAATGATGTGTTTGAAATTGACATGGAAAATCATGTGTCCAACAGAAAATCATGGAAGGTTGGAGCTGATTTTGGGGGGGGGGGGGAAATAGCTGTTGTGATTTTCAAACTTATTTTTCCATTAAAACATTTCTTAATAATTCAAAAATAATTTGTCATGTGTATTTTTGAAAAAATATTTTGTCCCATTAAAATGTGAACTCTCAAAACACAAATTCACTTCTTTGATCATTTGTCAAGTTGTAAATTTGTTCTAGAGTGATTTGCGTAAAAACGGGATCTTCCGATTAAAAACTTGTTTACGTTAATTTTAACGTAACGTGATTTCACATTTTGTCATCCTCAAAACGTGAAGTAATCGAAAGATATAAATAACGTTTTTAGAACATTATTTGCATCAACAATCTCCCCCTTTTTTATGATGACAAAATATAAACTCATTTTAAGTTAAAATTAGTTTTAACAAGTTTTTAATGAGTTTACTCCCATTTCTCCCCTTTTTGTCTATTCAAATAGGTGACTAACACTCCCCCTTGATTTATACTCCCCCTCATTTGGAGAATACCAAGGAATCGAGCAATGGTGTATGCTACAAAACAAAGTTAGATGACACATATACAATATCTAACAAGTAGCACATTTGACAAATATCCAACCACACAAGAAGAAAATTAGCCAAGTAGCTAAAAATAAAACAACCACATGAATGCCCATTAAAAATAAAATAAATGTCATACATGAGTATGACTACAATAAGAAAGCAAATTAAAATAACAAGAAGACACATAAACATCAATAGTAATATGAGGCTTCAAGATTTGCTTCCAACTTCAAAAGGGTTCCTAAGCATTTATTGGAGGGACTAAACATAACCATGTCTAGTTTGGGCTATTGTGTGGTGGAGGAGGTGGAAGGATGATGGGTCCTATGGGTGGTGTGAGGAGGTGTTCTAGGTATGAGAACCTAAAGCTAAGCTCATCTCTAAGGTTCATGATGAGTTCTAGGTTGTGATGGCAACAAGCACAACTCAAGGTATGTGGTTGTAGGGGATAAAGGATGGGATGACCCATTAAAGGTTGAGGTGATGGTGATAGGGAAGATGATGATGTGTTGCTCCCAAACTCAAAAGGAGTGATTGGTGATAAAGTTAGGGTGAGAGCTAGAGGTTGTGGTGATGGTGAAATTGATGAGGATGATGTGTTGATTCCTACTTCAAGGGAAGTTGATGGTGATGAGTTAAGTGTTAAGGCTAGTGATGGAATGGGACTTGGTTGAGGTGAATGTGTGTTGGTTCCAATGGTGGTGGAGGATGAGGATGTTGGTTTGATTGAGGTTGCCTTGGATGGAGCTTGGGGTGTAGTGAAGGAAGATGATGATTTGGAAGAGGTTATGGGTGTGTGTATATCATCTTCATCATCCAAGGTGAGATCAAAGAGAATCATCTCATTGGAAGGTTTGGTTGACGTTTGTGGTGTGTGAACACTTTTGATCCATTGATCAACAAGAGTGGTTTGATTGGTTGGCTTGATGTTGAATCTTGGTTTCTTGTTTTTGTGTGAGGTTGAAGCAATGTTGGAAGACATGGTGGTTGTATGGTGAGTGTGAAGGTGTAAGGATGGCAATGCATGATGTTAGCTTAAATAGCCAAATCAATGACATGCAAGGTTGAAAAGGATGTTGGATTTGGGGATTTGGGTGCATGGGAATCAGGTTGTGTTTGCAGATTTTCAGGGAAAGAAAGTCAAAAAGTGGAAGAGAATTGTATTTTTCGTCTTCCAGAGGCACGGTACCACTAAAGGTACCACGGCACCATTAAATTTAGTGGAGCCGTCGCCTATTTAGTGGAGCTGTGGCCTCTATTTGACCTTCTTTCCAGGTCTGCTGGTTTTAGGTAGCCTAAATGGGAAATTTCTGGGGAATCCATTGGCTGCAAATCTTAAAGCCTCAAACCACTAAACACATAGAATTCCTAAAGCTAGTTTCAACTAGCAACTAACATGATCATGTGATCATCTATATATTTAGGCAACTATTAAGCATGCATGAGTTCAAGCAAATTTAACATCTAGTGCATGTAATAAAATAAGATAACATGCATGAACTAGGCAAGATTGATTAACATAAAGGTTAATTAACTAAGCAAATTAACCATGTTCAAGTGTGAAATGTTAAAAGAGAACACTTCAAGCTAGTTAATGTATGATGGACATTGCCATGACCTTATTTATAATAGCTTAATAATACTTAAGTTAGTAGTACTGCTCAAGCTAATCCTATCTAGTCTCTTTTCTTCCCCAACTTTTTAATCTTGTTCCCGAGCCCTTTGATCGCCTTGCCAATGGACTTGAATCCCCCGATAGTTTGCTCATGCATCTCCACTTGTCGATTGTACATTGTAGTTTGCCTTCTCATCACGTGGGTTAGGGTGACCATCCCGTTTTCGAGGTCGGTTGTACGTCGAAATGATGAGGTGTCAAGGTTGCCAAAGTAGGTGTCGGGAGAAGGAGAACGAGGGCGAGACGTTCCTTCTTCGTTCACCTCATCATCATCTGCATCCATAGGTTGAGATGATGATCCGTGACCGAAGGAAGAGGATGAGAGAGGAATGTCGGAAGTGGATTTACGACCACACTTGGACCCTTTGTCCTTACATTGCTTTGTGCGACGTTGTGGTCCACCAAGAGGTTTCATAACCGGATTGACTAGGACATAGTCGACACTTTGGAGATTGGGAAAGTGTTCCATGACCCAATGGAAAAGACGAGTAAGCAGCATACCATATGGCATGAGCTTATCCGAACGACTGTGAATATTGGCCATCCTTTTGACCATATAGTATGCGAGGTTATATGGTTCCTCGATACTAAGACAGTAGAGCATATGGGCGAGACTCGTAGAGACGTGATCACGGTTGCTCGCAAGGCTCAACACGTTCTCACGTAGAAGGAGTTCCCAACTTCTAAGGTCGGGAAGGAGCTCTTTGAGGTAGATGCGGTTGGGGTCAAGATGAACAGTGGAACCATCACGTTTTTGATACGTGTGGACGACTCGAGGTGTTTGGATGACTTGTTTGATGAGTTCGAGGTCGGGAATTTCAGTACGATAAGTACCTACATTCTCAAGGTTGTAGAAAAGAGACTCAAGAGAATGGTCTTCAGTGTATGCACGCTGACCATATGAAGGAACACCGAGGATTTGACCAATCTCGGAGACGGACAAGTTGATATTTTGGTTTTGAATCCAAAAATCGAGAAATGCATTACCATCATCATCAGTGAAGGTACGAACTCGACTGTAAAATTCGAGGACAAAACGAGGACAGACTTGATCGTTTATTGTGTATAAACAATCGAACTCGATAGAAAGGAAACAGACACGGATGTTGTCTGTCATGACATAAATTGCATCAACTACACACCCTTCGTGTATGTATCGATCTTGAACTTTGGCTAGATAAGCTTTTTGTTCAATAGGAATATTTGGGTCGTCAACAAGACGAGGGATGTAGTGATGGGTATCTTGGTAATCATTACGAGGCATTGTTACCTACAAAAAAAATTATTTTTGTATATGTTAATTCGTTTCATTTTAATGATCATATTTCTAGGGTGGGTGTGTGCCTAAGTGCAAACAATGTGGAGGTGCGGTAATCTCGACTCTAAAATGAAACCTATGAGATTACCCAAATGCTCCTAACTTCACTTTTGCTCAATCAAATATGTCGAACAATACATATTAATCATGTACTTCGACCCATGTTTGAGAGTTCGCGTATTGATGAAGCGAAAAGTGTACCGCTTTTAGGGGGTCATTTAAGCCCTAAATCGTATTTATTTGATCAAATATTGCCCTAAATCGTTCCTTTTGTCAATTTAGGTACTTTTGAGAAGAAATCTGGAAAAGGGAGCATTTTGGACGTTTTTGGAGCATAAAAGTGAAGAAAACGGCAAAGTCTCAAAATTATGCTGGAAAGTACCTTTGACGGCGTCAGGGATTGGCCCAGACGGCGTCATGGCTTGGCAAAAGAGGTGGATATGAAAATTACTCATGATAAGCCAGAGAATTTTGCAAGAAAAATCTGACGGCGTCACCCTTTGAAGTGATCAAGGCCATCACGGTTTAACTTAAAGAGGGACGGCGTCAAGCCCATTTCTGACGGCGTCAAGCCTTGATAAGCCAGAGCGGATTTTGGAGTACTAAAGAGGGACGGCGTCAGGAAGGCCATCCGGGAACCCTAAAAGCGGCGAGGTGACGGCGTCAGGATCTATAACGTGACGCCGTCAGCCCTTAAACTCTATATATAGTTTTACAATTTTTTGTCATTAGGGGGGAACTTATTGTGTGTAACTTTGGAGGAGAAACCCTAAGACGAATTTCTGCCATTTTTAAGGGTTTTCATACCCTTGGATCTCCAATGTTTAATTGAAGATAAGTGTTCATTTAATCAATCAATATGTCTATGTGTTGTTTGATTATATCTTGTTCTTGTCTTTTGATTAACATGCTAGGCTAGATTTATCTTGTGTTTGCTTAGATCTAATGAAACCTAGCTATTGATTATTGGTTATTAGTGTGTTATTAATTGTATTGGATGATTGTTCATCGATGTTAGGCTTAAGAAAACTGGCTAACTTCCTATTCGGTAACTTGCTTGAACGTCTTAAGAAACATGAACCAATGCGTACTAAGGTTTTTATGGTTGTATTTAATGCATGAGCGAATTCTAGTGATCCCATGTTAGGAGCTTCTTAGCCGGCTCGACATAGGACAGAAGTAGGAGCTTATAGAGTTGGGGAAGTACGTACGCCACCCCACGATTGGTATTAAGGAATACACCCATCATCCACGCGATTAATACACACTAATCAACCGGTAAAAGATAGTTAGGGAGTAAGGAAATCTAAGTAAACACATTTCTCTCCACATAAGTTTCCCAACCTTTTCATTTTCAGTTATTTTTATTTTATTTGCATTCGTAGTTACTTGGGTTAGTTGACTAGCAACTAATTCCGCCCACTCTTTCAACCCCGAGATTTTACTTGCTTTCATAAAATTATAAAAACACAAAAAGAATCTTCTCTCACCCTTAGACCTATTAGAGTAGTTTTTCAATCCTAACGACACTATTCCCTGTGGAGAACGATCAATCCCCCGTACTTACCACTACACTATACTACATCGGTCAGGTACACTGCCTGGTGGGGTTGTAAGCCTCTTGAGATCCCTCGAGAGGTAAAACCTGTTGTAAGGTCGCAAAACCACGCATCAAGTTTTTGGCGCCGTTGCCGGGGAATAGTTATTGTTTAGGTTGAATTTTTATTTTTATAGGTCTACTCACTAGATTCCTTTCTAGTGAGATTTTTATTTTCTTTTCTAGGTTTTCTTTAGTCTATCTTTTTTCTTCGTTTCTTTGTTCGTAACCATTACCATTCGACATCATGGAAGATGGTAATATCCTTGATCCCAACAATCCACCACCACAACAACCACCACCACCTCCTAGAGCCCGTACCTTAGGAGACTACTCCCGTCCCAGCCACCATGGCTATCGAAACACCATTGAGCTCACTCAAGGAGCCAATGTCACTCCCTTGCGATCCGACACCATCCGGTTGGTGCAAAGCGGATGCGCATTCCATGGACTTCGTTCTGAAGATCCTAATCAACATCTCAAGGACTTTCTCAAAATCGTTGATTCCATAGACCTTGATGTTGCCACTCGAGAGACGACCCGACTGCGTCTCTTTCAATTCTCTTTGCGGGACCAAGCTAGTCAATGGCTAGAGCGTCTACCCGCAGGATCCATCACCTCTTGGGATGATCTCACCACTCGTTTCCTTGCTCAGTTTTTCCCACCAGGAAGAACTACCAAGCTAAGGAATGATATCTTGATGTTCCAACAACGTCAAGGCGAAACCCTCTACGAGGCATGGACTCGATTCAAGGACTTACTCCAAAAAGTCCCTCACCATGGCATAGAACTTTGGCT
Source organism: Artemisia tridentata subsp. tridentata (assembly GCA_021014915.2). Lineage (NCBI taxonomy): Eukaryota > Viridiplantae > Streptophyta > Magnoliopsida > Asterales > Asteraceae > Artemisia > Artemisia tridentata. The sequence goes on from CP139506.1 coordinate 52,252,858, forward strand.
CCAAGTCCAAATCTTTTATGACCATATCAATCTCTCCACGAGGCAAACCATTGACCAATCGGCCGGTGGTAAGCTACGTGATCTAAGTGCAGAACAATCATGGGCTCTCCTAGAAGATCTTGCTCTTTATGACAACGAAAGTTGGAGTGATCCCCGTGATTTGAATAAAACGGTCAAGGCAATATCTTTGCCTTCAAACAATTCAAGCACTTCCGACCGTAGGATCATAGAACTTGAAGACCAAGTCAACTTTCTTATGAAATCCTACGAGGCTCCTAAACCTTCAAGCCAAGTGAACAAAATCACTTCTTCATGTGAATTATGTAGTAGTCCCCACGACACTCGTGATTGCATGGAACTCCCCGAACAAGCTTTTGCGGACTACGCATCCTCGCGTACCAACGGAGCGGGAGACAAGTGTTACACTTTCAAACCCGAGCCAAACCCCTACGGTGATTCATACAACCCCTCATGGAAAAATCACCCAAACCTTAGGTGGAAACAAAACCAAAACGCACAACAAACCAATTCTTCCAACCCACCTAATCGTTTTCAATCAAGCGGTTCATCCTCGAACCGTACTTTCAACAACAATCCTTCCAGAAATGGTAGTACCAATAACTTTGAAGGATTGATGTCCCAGTTTATGGCATCTCAAGAAGCTCGTTTAGCCAAGTTTGAATCCGAATTCAATCAACAACAAACGGAGATGACCAATAAAATTGACAACTTATTGAAAGCCCTCAATAACCAAGTGCTATCACCTCCACATAAGGACGCTAGGAACACAAATAGCGGACCCCAAGTAAAAGACCCCTCTTCATCCAAACATGTCCACTTCGTCAACATTGTCACTATCAAACCGATTGATAGGAATGATGATAATAGTGAACCTATGGATGAGGTTAAGAAAGTCGAGGTTGATAAGGAAGTTAGGACAAGTGAGATTGAAGAAGTGGATGATGATGAGGACTACTTCAATAGGCTACCCACTAAGGAAGAGCGCGCATATCATACAGACTTATTCGATGACCCCGAGACACCATACTTCCTAGGTAGACCAATTATAAAAATAGGCGACCCTTCTAATCTCAACATACCATGCAACATCGGACATTTGCATGTGTGGAAAGCTTACATCGACCTTAGATCACCCATAAACATCATGACTAGAGCCCACTACAACTTGATAATGAAAAATCAACTTGGGTATAGGATGTTCCCTGACAAGGGTTGGATGAGTAACTTCACGGGAAGAGTTAAGGGATTACCGGTTTATGTAGGAAACTTCACCTATGTCACCAAATTTGTAATTGTAGAAGATATCCGCCCAATAGTCGATGCATCCTTAACTCAAGTGGTTTTTGGAAAACCATTTGTTGAGGTCTCTAGAATGACTTATGAACCTTCCTTATGGATAGTTAGATTTAAGGATGATACCGATGAGGTAAACTACCAAATGCCATATAAGATAGAACAATTCCAACACATGTCAAATGTTGAGAAGGAGCTTAAGCAAGCGGTCTACTATAGGAATGATGAGGATAGAAATAAAGGAGTAGACTATGTTATGGGAAGGATATCCGGTTTCTACAAGGATTGTTTGAAATTAGGACCGGAGTATAAAACCGGAAATGAGAATGGCCTAGGAACCGTGACCAATGATGGAGTCACGTAATGTACGGTGACTTTGAGTCTAGCTACAAGACTCGTTAATAAAGAAAAGCGCTTCTTGGGAGGCAACCCAAGCTTTATTTGCTTTGTGTGTTTATTTGTTTGTTTGTTTGATTTTATTTGTTTCCGTATGTATGTTTAATTTTTATTATTGTTGATTCATGTTCAAAACTAAATTGTGAAAATGCTTTATTTTGTTTTTAACTTCGTCTTAACTACATATAAAGGTATTTTGCAAAAGTTAAGTGTAAGGGAAATCTAAATCGGTTTATTAGAACAAATGAACATGAATCGTAATAATATTAAATTAACATACATATTAATATTTGTTTGAGTCAAATGCTTGTATCGAGTCATAATGATGTTTTGCAGGAATTCCAGGAAGTAAGGTATAGGTTTTTCCAAAATTTTTCCGGAAACTTAACATGAGAATTCTGTCAGATCATTTCTGACGGCGTCGGGAGTTACAACCTGACGGCGTCAGGTTTTAATTTTCTGAAAATTTTGAAAGTTTTGTTTTCATAAAAAGTTTTTATTAAATCTATAACTTATAATCTCCAGGAATCTGCAAAATTATCATTCCACAAGCATTATATCCTTATATAGAGTTTATCCCGCCGATGTTATGCAGGTTTTTGTGTTTGTTTTCTTAGGTTTAACAGGTTATTTTGGACAAGGAAATGTTTGTTTGATCAAGCTTTTGGCGATGCATTAGTCGTAAAGCTTCTACATTCTCTTGGAAGAAGATCTAACCAAGTTGCCACATTATCCACCGAGCGAATCAGGGGAGTATTTGATTTCATTCTTTTACCTTATTTACTTTTACATCTTGTTATTTGAACATTGAGGACAATGTTCATCTTAAGTGTAAGGGGGGGTAAAAGTACGATACTTTAGAGAATGCTATTGCGCTTGATTTTTGTTTGTTTAATAGTAGATGTGTAATAAAACTGAGATAAATACTTGTTAGGGCAATTTTAGTGCCAAATTTAAATTTTTTTACAACATTTAGGAGTGAAACTTTGATCTTAATGAGCGTCTCACGGATAGGAGTTATATGACTAGCACAAAACCGTACCACTAAAAAATTTTCCACTCCCAAATATGTGAGGTTCGCCCCTAGAATTGGTAGGAAAAGCATTTATGCTATGATGTGTGTACCGGTAGCACTTAGATTCTAGAACTTGCGTTAGGACCATTCCGAGGCCACAAGTGAGATTACATTCGTGTAGTTAGATTTACTACATGATAAGAGGCATTAGGATTAACCCATTGTTTTACACCTGTGTTTTTGTTATAATTACTCTGGCTACATTGGTCAAGTAATTCCCCCACACCCTTTGCATTGTACTCAATTTTAGTACACGATACCCCTAGTACACCCCTCAGAGCCTATCTTTTCATTTCGACCTTTAAGCATTTTACTTAAAGGAAGAATTTGTTACACCCCACTAAAATGTACACCCAAATCGCCTTAGCCTACCTTATATGCACTCATTTTTAGTACATTATTGTGACAACATTTGTTTAAACCCAAGTTAATTATCTAATTGATTACATGGTTGCTAAGTCGAGTCATATCCTTGTACATATTGTTTTGGGACGATTGGGACTCATGGGTAAAGTACTAGTGTAATGGAGTAATGGGGAAGAACATCATTTATTACCCCCATATGTGCTAAATATTTTAAAAGTACTCCAAGTGTTTCGATTATCTTAATTCGAGTCGATAGAATAGTAATTGTAAAGTTATGTAAAAGTTCAAGTGTAAGGGGAGAACCGAGGCCCCTATGATGTATTATTTTAGATGGTAGGGCAAAAGTGTATGCAAAAAAAAAAAAAAAAAAAAAAAAAAAAAAAAAAAAAAAAAAAAAAATCAAGAAAAATACAAAAAAATGAGAAAAGAAAAGTAGAAAAAACATACGGACTACCATCCCGTTTCATTTTTTTTGCTTATTTTATGTTTTTGTTATTTTGTTTTTAGCTTAAGATCGAGTCTAGTCTTGGCTTAGCAACATTGTATAGTACATGTAATTAATCAAGATCTTTAACTCGCCACCAGTAAAATATCCTTTATCCAACAAAACCGTGTTTATCATATCCCTACACCTAATGTTATAACCCATGTAAAAGCCCTCTTTGATAGTTTATCTTAGGTGCTTACGCCTAGTGGAGAAGGTTTTCGATCCTTGCCCAAGCCTATGGTAATCTATTTGCTATGATAGGTAGTGAGAGATATTATTCATTTTCATTTATGAGATATACTTTTATGACACCTGAGAGATGTGAGTATCTAAACACTACTTGTGAGGTGCTAGTTTGTAATCTCCGTGCTTATTATGATTAAAGTGGAACGACTATTTGTTGTAATTACTTTTATATTAGCATTAAATGACCCCTAACTTGTATTTTGATTAGAATAAAAGCGCATTTGCTTGAGGACAAGCAAATCTCAAGTGTAAGGGTATTTGATGAAGCGAAAAGTGTACCGCTTTTAGGGGGTCATTTAAGCCCTAAATCGTATTTATTTGATCAAATATTGCCCTAAATCGTTCCTTTTGTCAATTTAGGTACTTTAGAGAAGAAATCTGGAAAAGAGAGCATTTTGGACGTTTTTGGAGCATAAAAGTGAAGAAAACGGCAAAGTCTCAAAATTATGCTGGAAAGTACCTTTGACGGCGTCAGTGATTGGCCCAGACGGCGTCATGGCTTGGCAAAAGAGGTGGATATGAAAATTACTCATGATAAGCCAGAGAATTTTGCATGAAAAATCTGACGGCGTCACTCTTTGAAGTGATCAAGGCCATCACGGTTTAACTTAAAGAGGGACGGCGTCAAGCCCATTTCTGACGGCGTCAAGCCTTGATAAGCCAGAGCGGATTTTGGAGCACTAAAGAGGGACGGCGTCAGGAAGGCCATCCGGGAACCCTAAAAGCGGCGAGGTGACGACGTCAGGATCTATAACGTGACGCCGTCAGCCCTTAAACTCTATATATAGTTTTACAATTTTTTGTCATTAGGGGGGGAACTTATTGTGTGTAACTTTGGAGGAGAAACCCTAAGACGAATTTCTGCCATTTTTAAGGGTTTTCATACCCTTGGATCTCCCATGTTTAATTGAAGATAAGTGTTCATTTAATCAATCAATATGTCTATGTGTTGTTTGATTATATCTTGTTCTTGTCTTTTGATTAACATGATAGGCTAGATTTATCTTGTGTTTGCTTAGATCTAATGAAACCTAGCTATTGATTATTGGTTATTAGTGTGTTATTAATTGTATTGGATGATTGTTCATCGATGTTAGGCTTAAGAAAACTGGCTAACTTCCTATTCGGTAACTTGCTTGAACGTCTTAAGAAACATGAACCAATGCGTACTAAGGTTTTTATGGTTGTATTTAATGCATGAGCGAATTCTAGTGATCCCATGTTAGGAGCTTCTTAGCCGGCTCGACATAGGAGTGAAGTAGGAGCTTATAGAGTTGGGGAAGTACGTACGCCACCCCACGATTGGTAGTAAGGAATACACCCGTCATCCACGCGATTAATACACACTAATCAACCGGTAAAAGATAGTTAGGGAGTAAGGAAATCTAAGTAAACACATTTCTCTCCACATAAGTTTCCCAACCTTTTCATTTTCAGTTATTTTATTTTATTTGCATTCATAGTTACTTGGGTTAGTTGACTAGCAACTAATTCCGCCCACTCTTTCAACCCCAATATTTTACTTGCTTTCATAAAATTATAAAAACACAAAAAGAATCTTCTCTCACCCTTAGACCTATTAGAGTAGTTTTTCAATCCTAACGACACTATTCCCTGTGGAGAACGATCAATCCTCCGTACTTACCACTACACTATACTACATCGGTCAGGTACACTACCTGGTGGGGTTGTAAGCCTCTTGAGATCCCTCGAGAGGTAAAACCTGTTGTAAGGTCGCAAAACCACGCATCACGTATGCATGCAAAAACGTTTTTAATTTGCATCAACAATGCACGAAAAAGGTTTCATGATCCTAGACTTGTGAAGTTTTTCGAAAAATGATCGAATTGGGGTGTTTGGCAAACGACTCATCGTGGCGCCAAAAAGGTTAAGTTTGAAAAGCTTCAATGTAAGTCATTCCTAATCCAATTTTAATAATCCTAAACATGATTCCACTACAAGCAATCAATCATAATCCGATTTTAGTGATTAAATTCGGACTAGGTTTTGCAACATAAATGGGTTTATGAAAATCCTAGGTTTAGGGAATCATGTGAATGCTACATTGTCTAATCCTAGTCTTAATTTCACAAAAGTTTAACAAAATTCGAAAATCTCCAATTCGGATTTATGCTCAAGAACAAACCCTAGACTCAAATTGAAAGAAATTAAGAATGATTTACTTACAATTAGTGTTGTTGTGATTAGGATTTGTTGATTCCAATGCCTCAATCTTGATTTGCAAGAGTTTAATTGAATTATGGTGTTTGGGTTTGTTTGAAATGGCTGTGCAGAAGAAGAAAAGAAATGGGCGCGTTTTTCAGATGCACGGCACCACGGTTCCACTAAACATTAGTGGAGCCGTGACTATTTAGTGGAGCCGTGTGTCTGATTGAGCCATTTTTCTTCTGTTTTGACTATTGGCTGATTAATCTTACTTATTTAGCAAGACTTTTTGACACGAGGAAAAAGTTTATACCTAATAAACTTTTTGACGAAAACGATTAAGCGGGATGACAAGGAGTGACCTTAGTGTTTCCAAGGAAATTGACTAAGTTGTCATTGGATGAGGATTGACTTCTAATATTTCCCGTGAAATAAATAGAAGTTATGAGTCGTGTTTTGGTGGATGACTATAATATTTCCCATGAAATATGTAATTAGTCGGAATATGAGACGCAAGGAATGACTTAATATTTCCCGTGAAATATTCAAGAAGTCATGTGACGAGTAGAAAGGGAATGACTTAGAATTTCTTAGAGAAATTTCTAAAAGTCATGAGACGAGTGAGAAAGATGACTTAAAGAGTCATGGGTCATTTGTAGAGAATGACTTCAATGTTTCCTATGAAACTTTTGAGAGGTCATAGAGGGGATGAAAGGTTATAAGGTATGAAGCGAGGGATGACTTTAATATTTCCATAGAAATATTGAAATAGTCATGAGCGGGATGAGAGAAATTACTTGAGAGGTCATATGATGAGACGTGAAAGATGACTTTAATATTTCCAGTGAAATATTCAAATAGTCATAAGAGGGGTGACGAGAACGTATGGGTTAGAGAATTGACGATGTTGTCTTTTAAGAGAGATTTTTCAAAGGAAAGATTTCTCTTTTGACATTCTCGTGACGGAGGAGATGACGTACTTCGATGAGCTTCGTTCATGAGCAAACTACAGGGTTCCCGGTCAAGTCTAATGGCATCTTGACTGCTACTCTTCATAGGGGGTTGTCTCATCCATAGTGTTTGTTGTCATGCCTTTCCGGCGCTTACGTACTCGGCTTCGGTCGTGGAGACAACAAGAGTAGTTTGTTTCTTGGGGAACCAAGAAGTTTGTTAATCAACCTATGAAGGTACAAACATTACTCTCTATGTTTCAATCCACATTTACTCTCTCATTATCAGAGTTGGTATAGAAACATTTTCTACATCAATCTCCTTGAGATATCGTAATCTCAAGTGTGTAGTACCTTTGATGTATCGGATGATACATCAAACACTTTGATGTAAGAAGTCTTGGGGCACTTCTTACAAGTGGGCACAAAGCCAAACACTATTCATGATAATGGACCTACTTGCCGTTAGGTAAACTACTTTACCTATTATGCCCCTAACTTAGTAATATCCACTCACTCACCTTCATCATCTCTTGTGAGATTTGTATTTGTGGATATGGGCGTTAATATAAGCTAAGTATCTTATATATGTAAATATATATATAGTATACTAAAGTTTATGGGGATACTTTATTTAGGTTGAGTTATCTACGGGCTAGGGAAGAAACTTAATTCACTCATCATTTTCGTTTCAAACTTGTCACGCATGATCTTAGATCGATCATCGTACATTTCTGGACAAGTTGAGTTCGTCATGATGAATTGTGAATCTTTGTTTCTTTGTGATAGTGCCTACTATGTTAGATACTAACACTACTTCATGCCAAGCATTTCTACTAACAAAGGGTGTTTTAAGAAAGCGTACCTGTGCCTGAGGTGTTGCTCTTAAAACTAGAAGATTAGACTACCTTTGTTGAATGTTAAGCATATGAGACACGACTTGACTATTTCGTCGCAAGATTTGTTTGATCACAAATCATACTCCATTTATTAGACTCCAAAATTTATTTACAGTCTTGTTTTCCTAGCAAAACAGAAGTTCAAAGATCTGGTCCCCAATATCTCATGGGTCCAAAGTTGTTAGAGTTAAACATCCTACGCATTTGTTGCATCAGTTTAGGATGTGAGAATGGAGGACACATTTCTCATGGTAAGTAACTTTGCTGTTGACGTTCATTCCAAGTTACGGGAAAGTTACTTGGATGATTTTGTCTTCTAAAGTTACCTCTCGGTAGAGGAGTTCTAGACTGAGGTTTGGGAGATTTTATTTTTCTAGGTGGAGGAGTAGTTGACCTAGTGTCACGCTTTACAAATCCATGTTCGGGAGATTACAATGGTTTGTAAAAGCCTTTGGCTTCCTCTTTACTTGGTGTAGACACTCTAGTACTATTTATAACTACGTGACTTGGTTTAGGACTTAAATTATTTTTCAGAATTGACCCAGTTTTGTCTTCAGCACCAGACGGTACCACGGTACCACTAAATTTAGTGGTGCCGTCTGTACCTTTAGTGGTGCCGTCACCTTCAGACTTAGACATTTCAGGCATTACAAATTTTACTTGTTTAGTACCACTTGTAGAAGCCTGATTTGGGTCAAATCCTAAATCCGCACGGTCATGTTCACTATATCTAATGTTTTCAAGTATATCATTAAGTGTTTTGGTTCCTTCATCAAACTTAATGATTCTTAAAGCATTTTCTTTAAGCCTTTCATTTTCTACTTGAAGACTTATACATGACCCACATCCTAAGTCTACTTCTTTGTTTTTCTCAAGTCTCTTGACATGATCTTTTAATTCTAAAACTTGTAGTTCTAGTTCTTTTAGTTTTAATTTTAGCTTTGTGTTTCTACCTAAGATCTTAGTACTAACTACACATAGTTTGTTGTATTCGTCATGCAATTCACTATCATCTATTGACGAATTATTATCACTATAATAAGAAGAGTCGGAATGTACCTCGTTAGAAGCTTGAGCCATTAGGCATGTTTCATCGTTAAGCTTCTTCTCTTCTTCTTCACCGCTATCACTCCAAGAGCCTCCTATAAAAGCTCTTTGGTTGTTGGAGTTCGGTGGTTTAGGACATTCTCCTATGAGGTGATTAGGATCTCCGCATCTATAGCATTTCCTATCACTTGTCCCTTTCCTTTCATCACGATTCTTTTGAGATGACCTCCTTTCATCGTGAGGTTGTCTAGGAAATCTACCTTTCCTCCTAAAGAACTTTCTAAAGTTTCTAACGGCTAGTGCATATTCTTCATCTTCACTATCGGAACTCGAACATTCCCCATCACTAGTCTCCTTCTTGGCTTTCAATGCTAGAGATCTAACTCTCTCGCTTTTGCCTTTGACTATGTCGGAGTCCTTCTTGATTATCATCTCGTGAACTTTCAAGTTTCCTATTAGTTCATCGAGTGACAACATCGCCAAGTCCTTTGACTCTTCTATGGCGGTGACCTTTGCTCTCCATTTAGGATGTAGAGCTCTAAGGAACTTCCTAACATAATTCTTGCTAGAGTAACCTTCATCAAGAGCTTTAAGACTAGTAATAATAGTATTAAATCTAGCAAAAGCATTATCTATTGACTCATCTTCCGTAATGGAAAATTGTTCATATTGTAGAACAAGAAGATCTATCTTGTTCTCTTTGACTCTGTTATTACCTTGGTGAGTGACTAACAAAGTTTTCCAAATATCTTTTGCCGTATTACACATGAAAATTCTTTCAAATTCCTTTTTAGGCAAAGCATTATAAATCATCATTTTAGCCTCATTATTTTTGGCTAATTTCCTTTTAAGTTCATCACTTTGTTTATCATAAGAAACTATTTCATCCTTTTTAGTTTCCGGATTCATTTGAATAGGTTGAAAGTCACCCTCGGTAATAACATCCCAAAGATCAATGTCTTTTGATTTTACATATGTTTCGAATCTTGTTTTCCAATATATAAAACAATCGGTTTCAAAAAGTGGTGGTCTTTGCATAGATTGCCCTTCTAGATATTTGTCGAAATCCATTGATCGATTCAAGTTTTAAAATACAATATACTTTAAAATCTTGACTGACGTAGCTTCTGATACCAATTGTGGGAAAATAGAAGGGGGGTTGAATAGTTTACCAGTTTTAATTTCTTTTAAAAATCTTGTTTTAAAAGTTTGCTTTTGGAAACTTTGATTCGAACTCTATGTATAATCAATCAACACCAATATGAACTACACACTAAAGTAACAAATGATAAATAATAAAAGTAAAGAGTAGAGTTGGAAAGATCAAACCGAGACAAAGGATTTATAGTGGTTCAGCTACGAAGCTCTTCTTCGCCCTACTCCACTCCCCGAGTACCACACTCGAGAGTTTCAAACACTATATCAACAACCTCCCTTCAGGCGGAGAAAACCGTACACGTCGCTTATCCTATTACCGACACTAAGCTAGATGTCGAGTGCTAATCTTAGCTAGCACCAATCTACCAAGGTCCACTTGACCAATCAATCAAGCCCAATGGCTACACGAGATCACCAAGATCTCAACACGATCACAATGATCAACACTCTCTCAACTAACACTAATCTATCGACCCTTGATCTTTTTGATCAATCACACAAGCCCAATGGCTTTAAGAGATATCCACTATCTCTATAAGATCACACTTGATCTTCACTCTCACTCACAAAAGATAAATAAACTTGATGTATGCTATGATACAACAAGGTTGTAACAAGTGTTACAAAAACCTAACAACTATAACTCTTGTATCTTCTTGAATACTTTGAGTTCTTCTCTTGCTAATGAAGAGGAATGATAACACCTTGTATCAACTTGGATACTTGTGTTCTTCTCTTGCTAATGAAGAGGAATGAAGAGGATCTCTTGGTGGATGATTGGATCACTTTTAAAACAAAAGAAAACTAATCTAAATGATCTAAACAAGAGAAAGGTGTGAGAGGTTTAAACTCAGAAGTTTTTCTGTATGAAAGGGTGCCTAAAAACTGTGAATGGGGTTGGTTTTTATAGGCAAGAAAAATCTGAACGTTACAGAAAATTTTGTACGGACGACTCCACTAAACATGCCACGGCTCCACTAAATTTAGTGGAACCGTGGAGCCGTCCCAGACTAGGACGCTCCAAATTTTGTCTTTTCTGGTGAAAACTTATTTGGGGAAGGTTGGAGCTGATTTTGGGGGGGAAAATAGCTGTTGTGATTTTCAAACTTATTTTTCCATTAAAACATTTCTAAATAATTCAAAAATAATTTGTCATGTGTATTTTTGAAAAAATGTTTTGTCCCATTAAAATGTGAACTCTCAAAACACAAATTCACTTCTTTGATCATTTGTCAAGTTGTAAATTTGTTCTAGAGTGATTTGCGTAGAAACGGGATCTTCCGATTAAAAACTTGTTTACGTTAATTTTAACGTAACGTGATTTCACATTTTGTCATCCTCAAAACGTGAAGTAATCGAAAGATATACATAACGTTTTTAGAACATTATTTGCATCAACAAATTAATATACGCATGACTGAATTCGAACACGAGACTTCGGGATTGCACACTTTACGTATGAGTTTCAATGTTTTAATAATTAATATAATAAGTTATGTTTATTTATTAAATTCACGGGCGTTAGTATTTAACGATGTTTGGTTAACGGTCGTTAAATTACAAGTTAAGGGACTAGAGATGAAATTACAAGCCAAGGAGGATCTAGAATCCCCTTGGGCTTGTGAAGTTCGGCCGATCCAAGAGAAGGGCGGGTTCCCTACCCTAGCTTGGACAACAAGATTGGATTAGTATAAATACAAACCCCTTGTATTCATTATTCTCTAATCTTGTTCTCTAGCAAACCCTAACTTCTTTCTTCTCCCTCTCCTTGTGTTTGGCCGATCGAACCACTCCCAAACCCCTTGGGAAATTCGATCCAACATACAAAATACAAGTGTTTGGTTTGTTCGTGATCAAGAACCTAGCTTTTCGCATTGAAACGTTAGTAATACGTGTGTACAAGAACGAAGATCAAGCATACTTTTTCTTTTGTTTTCTTTCCCATTCGACTTAGGTGAAGTCGAATATACTAAACCCTAAGCTAGGGTTTATTGGTTCTTGTTTACTCGATTTCTTGTTTAGCTAGAAATCAAAGGTACACATATTCTTTTATTTTGGTTAATTAATTACAAGTGTTAGATCCTATATTCCGCTGCATGCTTTGATGTTTATGTTTTATGTTTTATATAATTGTTATGATATACATATTCCAACAGTGGCATCAAGAGCTATTAATACTGTGTAATTAATTACCAAAACACATAAAAATTGGATCTTTGTGATTATTACATGTTTATGGTGTTATAGGGTTTTAAAAATAAGTAAACCCTAATTTTTTCTAAGTAGGGTCGATTACCCTAAAATTAATTAATTAGGGTTTTAGTTTTGTAAAACTTGTAGAAACCCTAGGTTGCATGTAATTTTTTATGTGAATAATTAATGAATATTTGTGATATGTCATTAATTGATATGCGTAACTTAGACTTGATTATGTTTATAATAAGTGCTATGTAGAATCCATGATGAAAACATGCATGTTTTGTCATGGATTATAATGAATTTGGGGTAATTGTTACGTATTTTGAATACATGCTATATGAGGCGATTTTTACAAATTAATTAAGGTTTTAGTAATAAATTGTTTGACAAGTTAAAATTACTAAAAGATAATTAATTATATAATTAGGCAAGACCCCATTTGAATCGTCACAATCAATTATGTGTGTTATTGTATATATTTATCGTAGGACTTACGCAACCAAGTAATTGGTGTATGTGGTCCATTGGTACCTAGCTCGAAAACCAATGGGAGTCCTAGGATCAATATATACATGTTAATTGATTTATTTAGCATGTCCATTGATTATGTCTTTTTTTTTTTGTTAATTGCTATTTGTTTATATATGTTGTGACATGATAGTAAGCAAAGGGTAATTTTATAAATAAAAATTAAACTAGACTTAATAATGGTGAAACATGGTTTTAAGCTTTAAAAATCTTAAACTTTTAATTGATTGATGCAACTGTACCAAAATGGTCGAAAGGCGGACCTAATTTTGACAAACTATAAGGTTGGTTTAAGGTTGGTTTTGCATTAAATTGTGGCCTTAAAGAGACTCCATTCTGTCTCTCCGCCCGCTTGTGCGTCAAAATTAGACTTACCAAGTACAACCATTATATGTACGAAGCATCTTAAGGCAAAGTTGTAAGTTTCTCAACGCCGTCAATTAAAACTTTGTTGATTTAAGCTTAGTAAAGAAACTAATGAGTAAAAGTTTTTTACATGAAACATATGATACAAGATGAATGCATG